>JAOPHQ010000939.1:0-80716 GCA_030340625.1 Merluccius polli
CCCCCCCCCCCCCCCCCCCCCCCCCCCCCCCCCCCCCCCCCCCCCCCCCCCCCACTGCTCTCACAAGTTGCAGCCACTTGACCAAAGTGTGTATGGGCCCCTTAAAAGAGTCGTCAACTCATTCTGCGACTCCTGGATGAAAACCCATCCAGGGATGACAATGTTGATTTACGACATCCCAGGCATTGTCAGGGAGTCCCTGCCACAGGCAGCAACACCCACAAATAGGCAGGCAGGATTTAGATGCACAGGGATTTGGCCATTTAATAGGGATATATTCCAGGAATGTGACTTTGCACTGTCCTCTTCCACCTTCCGCTGTGCCTCCTCCAGCAGGGCCACCTTCCGCTGTGCCTCCTCCAACAGAACCACCTCCTTCAACAGGGCTACCTCCTGCTGTGCCTCCTCCGACAGGGCCACCTCCTGCTGTGCCTCCTCCAACAGGGCCACCTCCTGCTGTGCTTCCTCCAACAGGGCTACCTCCTGCTGTACCTCCTCCAACAGGGCCACCTCCTCCGACAGGGCCACCTCCTGCTGTGCGTCCTCCGACACGGCCACCTCCTCCAACAGGGCCACCTTCTGCTGTGCCACCTCCGACAGGACCACCTCCTCCAACTGTCCCTAGGGTTGGGGTCGGTTGCAACATCTGACTTCTTCCATTCAAATAAATATTGTGAACGATATGTCATATGAATCATCTTGTTATGGGTAATTAGCAGACAGATGTAAGTTTAATATATACAATTTTGGTTGGTCTAGTCCAAATAGTCTTTGAGTAACAGAGAAATTCAAAAAAGTGTTGCAACCGTCCCCAGTCTCCCCTATTGCTGGAGTTGCCTACTTTTTACAACTGACAAGTCATCCACCTTGTCAGCGGTGGATTTGTCAGCCTTACAAATCTGAGCCACAAGTCAGCCCACCGGCATCACGACTCTGCTGCACCCCTGCAAGCGACGGTCAGCTTGAAAACTTTTGGGGACACAAGAGTTGATCTTCAGCTAGATGAGCAGCGCCGTCATCACACTACGGCCCACAACAACAAAGTCAGGCAGAACAGAGTTCCTGAAACGTCTCATCATTGTCGTCACATTTCTTGGAAAGCAAGAGCTGGCATTCCAAGGACATGATGAGTAAATATTCAGAAAACAAGGGGAACTACTTGGAGTTGCTGGAGTGTTTGGCAGAGTATGACAGCCCTCTGCGCTGTCATTGCAACTTTAAAAAATAGTCTTTGTATTACCAGCTTTGTGTAACTTTTGGCGTATTGTGCTTTTGAAATTGTATTGTAGATTGATGAATGTTTCTTGTTGCGGAGAATGTTATTGATGTTATTGTTACCGTTTTAACCCTGATTGCGCCGAACCGTAGTTGGGAGCTGGGTTTAGGTTCGGCTCATCGCTGGTAACTGGCGTCTAGGAGTCCGGGCCAAAGTGTGTGAAGGAAGGAGGATGAAAACAAAGACAGACTTTTGTGCAACACCGCACATTTAACTGCTCTCTTTTTATTTGGCAAAACACAAGACTGGGCCTGTCAGTTTCTGTCTGGTCACTGCTGTATATTAAACACTTCATTTACATCCGTGGCTGTCTACCTCTCGGTTTTTCTTCCTGCACGGGAAACCCCTACGTCACACACACACAGGCCACTTTCTTAAAGGGACAGGGCTGGCCGGTGACATTATGGTCTATTTGTTTACATCCATGTCATAAAGGATTGCACTTGTTAAACCCTTTCAATTCATCGTACTGTTGCTTTTTTCCGTGATGATTTCTTTTCTCGGCGGTGATGGCCGAAGTGAAGGCCCAGCTGTAGTGCTCACGGTTCGCCACACACACACATATATATATATATATATATATATATATATATATATACTGTATATCAGGCCCGGTTCTAGACTGCCTTGAGTAAGAAATGTTGATTGGTCACCAACTGCTACTGTGTTGAGTGCCATAGGGATGACGTTTTTCTGCTAGTCAGACCACTGCTGCTAGCAGACTGGTCCCCCTTTTCTGGGGTCTGATGAGCGTCGGCATCGGGCGCCTTAACCCGGCGTTCAGTTAATCCCGCAGTGCCAGTTCTGCTTACCAAAAGTGGCCCACTGGGCACTCGCATTCCACGCCCTGCTCCAAGCCAGCGAGCAGGGCCTCTTACCCATTTAAAGTTTGAGAATAGGTTGAGATCGTTTTGGCCCCAAGGCCTCTAGTCATTCGCTTTACCAGATCGGACGACCGATTTGCACGTCAGGACCGCTACGGGCCTCCACCAGAGTTTCCTCTGGCTTCGCCCTGCCCAGGCATACCCGGCTCCACCTCCCCGTAGGAACGGGCGGAGGTGGGCCGGTGGTGCGCCCGAGCCCTGGGGGGCCGGGATCCCACCTCGGCCGGCGCGCACCAGCCCTCACTTTCATTGCGCCGCGGGGTTTCGTAGGACCCTCTGACTTGCGTGTGCGTTAGACTCCTTGGTCCGTGTTTCAAGACGGGTCGGGTGGGTAGCCGACATCGCCGCCGACCCCTTGCGCCAGTTGTACGTGAGCCAGATCCCCGCCCTGAACGACGGAAATTAGTCCATAGGGAAGTGTTCTGTATGGTGGATTGTGGAAGAATAGTAAGAACAAAGTGTAAGAAAATGTTAACTTCAAGTCTTGAAGAGTCGCGGCCAAAGCCGAGTCGAAAGACAGCTGTTCGCCAGCAGCAGCAGCCATTGTTTACCTCTAACACTGAACCGTCGCAACTCTGTCGTCATGGTAGCCCGGCTTCTGATTCCGCCCCTCACGATGTGATTGGCCTGACAGATTTTCTGTTTCCAGCAGCGCAAAACGACGACAAAAGGCTAGACCCCCTGGCTGCAAATTAAATTTGCTGCCGCTAGGGGCGTCTAGATTTCTAGGCTAAGAGACCCCGGCTCTGTTAGCAGAAGAGCCATGTACTGTGATTACTCCGAGCAGCATTTATGGGAATAAATTACAATATAATTTATTTGAATAATTTTTTTCCGAATGAAGCGGGGTCGGTTTGGTGGGGCAGTCGAAGCATTTACTGCGGTCAAGCCAGCCATTCCTCCGACCACCGTGGTCAAATGAGCCGCACATATATTTCGAGTGTACAAGTATTCTCAGCATTACGGTAGAAGCGGAGAAACTGCGTATTCACTTCCGGTTTTCAAAATAAATGTATTAAGAACCGTAAGCTATAATTAAAACCTACATTTAAATGAAATATGTTGTATTAAAGTGTTTCATGCGCCCATGATGAATGAAAAACTTAATATCAAGTATCTTTATTGCAACAGTGTGGAGAAATGCCAAACTAAAAGTCCCATATTTGTGCCTCCAAGTGGCATGTTTTGTTATATTTGAGCTACTGTAAAATCACTTTGCTCAATATTCCCTGGCTATGGGTGGTGTATTTGACTTCTACACATGTAGGACTACCCCCACACTCAATATGTAGCATTTTTACTGTACCATTTTGGAGATATTCTACAATAAAAGTCCCATATGTGTACCATCAGATAGCACAATTTCATATATTTGAACTAATGTAAAATCACTTTGCTCAATATTCCCTGACGATGGGTGGTATATTTGACTTGTACACATGTAGGACTACACCCACATGCAATATCAAGCATTTTTACTGTACAATTTTGGAGATATTCTACTATGAATGTCCCACATGTGTACCTCTAGATAGCACAATT
The DNA here is from genome assembly GCA_030340625.1 of Merluccius polli. Classification (NCBI taxonomy): domain Eukaryota; kingdom Metazoa; phylum Chordata; class Actinopteri; order Gadiformes; family Merlucciidae; genus Merluccius; species Merluccius polli. Next base: position 3,703 of record JAOPHQ010000939.1, read on the forward strand.
TCATATATTTGAACTACTGTAAAATCAATTTGCTCAATATTCCCTGACTATGGCTGGTATATTTGACTTGTACACATGTAGGACTACACCCACATGCAATATCAAGCATTTTTACTGTACCATTTTGGAGATATTCTACAACAAAAGTCCCATATGTGTACCTCCAGATAGCACAATTTCATATATTTGAACTACTGTAAAATCACTTTGCTCAATATTCCCTGACTATGGGTGGTATATTTGACTTGTACACATCTAAGACTACACCCACACTCAATATCAAGCATTTGTACTGTACCAATTTGGAGACATTCTACAATAAAAGTGGTAGAACAGCCATGATTGATTCTGGGCTGGACCAATGACAGCTGAGGGCCGATGCCCCCTCCCTCTTGGGTCTCGGTCACTGTACGCCCTCGCGTGTTGACGTTTTTCCAGAAGACATCAAAAGGCGTAGCGGGCCGGCGTGGTCAGTAAAGGACACTAGAGACACTCGACCTTCCACCATGGAGAAGGAGCTGCTGCTGCTCAGCGGAGTCCCGGCCGCGCACAAGGGAGAAGTTTGCCTTCAGGGCTTTCTGGCAGAAAGGGCTTTCTGCCTAACCCTAAACCTAACCCTAACCAAGTAGTTTTGTTTCCTAACCCTAAACCTAACCAAGTAGTGTTGCCTAACCCTAACCCTAAACCTAACCAAGTAGTTTTGTTGCCTAACCCTAAACCTAACCCTAACCAAGTAGTTGTGTTGCCTCACCCTAAACCTAACCAAGTTGTTGTGTTGCTGAACCCTAACCAAGTAGTTTTGTTGCCTAACCCTAAACCTAACCAAGTAGTTGTGTTGCCTAACCCTAACCTTAAACCTAACCAAGTAGTTGTGTTGCCTAAACCTAACCAAGTAGTTGTGTTGCCTAACCCTAACCAAGTAGTTTTGTTACCTAACCCTAAACCTAACCCTAACCAAGTAGTTGTGTTGCCTAACCCTAACCTTAAACATAACAAAGTAGTTGTGTTGCCTAACCCTAACCAAGTAGTTTTGTTGCCTAACCCTAAACCTAACCAAGTAGTTGTGTTGCCTAACCCTAACCTTAAACCTAACCAAGTAGTTGTGTTGCCTAACCCTAACCAAGTAGTTGTGTTGCCTAACCCTAACCCTAACCAAGTAGTTGTGTTGCCTAACCCGAACCCTAAACCTAACCAAGTAGTTGTGTTGCCTAACCCGAACCCTAAACCTAACCAAGTAGTTGTGTTGCCTAACCCTAACCAAGTAGTTGTGTTGCCTAACCCTAACCAAGTAGTTGTGTTGCCTAACCCTAAACCTAACCAGGTAGTTGTGTTGCCTAACCCTAAACCTAACCAAGTTGTTGTGTTGCTTAAAACTAACCAAATAGTTGTGTTGCCTAAACCTAACCAAGTAGTTGTGTTGCCTAAATCTAACCAAGTAGTTTTGTTGCCTAACCCTAAACCTAACCCTAACCAAGTAGTTGTGTTGCCTGTAAGGATGGGAATCGATTAGATTTTTACGATTCCGATTCCATTTTCGATTCTGCTTAACGATTCGGTTCTTTATCGATTCTCTTATCGATTGTCATTTGGAAAAAAAGGACAACAAACAGGTTGATTAGCGTCATCTTTGTTTAGTTTAGTCATGACCTTACAAACCCAACAACAGTGAGGTCTTAACGTTAGTCCGGAGCGGATCGAAAACGCGACATTCAGAAATCGGTATCGCATGCTGTGTGCGCACATTTTTTTGCATGTTGGAAGTATTTCCTCCCTTTGAGGAAATATCCACGTTACAAGTATTGCAAGTTGCCCTGTTGTCGTCTTTTCTTGTGAAGGGTAACCAAACTTTTGAGCGTTTGTACCGCTTGGGCGCCATGTTTACTGTTGACTGCTGGCTGCACTGGAGTCGCTATGCAACGTGCGTGGTGACGTCATTCGCGTCCACTGGAATCGATAAGGGAATCATTTGCAAAATTGGCAAACGATTCCAAGGAATTGAAACACTGGGAACCGGTTCTCAACAAGAACCGGTTTTCGATTCCCATCCCTAGTTGCCTAACCCTAACCTTAAACCTAACCAAGTAGTTCTGTTGCCTAACCCTAACCAAGTAATTGTGTTGCCTAACCCGAACCCTAAACCTAACCAAGTAGTTGTGTTGCCTAACCCTAACCAAGTAGTTGTGTTGCCTAACCCTAAACCTGACCCTGAACCTAACCAGGTAGTTGTGTTGTGTCTAAGCAGAATATTACATTTGCAGAATATACATTTGCAGAATATTACATTTGGCGATATGGCTCTGTTCTGGGACCTCCTTGTCCTTCCACGTGCCTACGTGGAAAGCTTTAATGCAGGGGGAGCACTCCTCCCTGCCCTTCCATGTGCCTACATGGAAAGGTTTAAGACAAGAAGAGCGGCAGCAGAGACCCCCAGGGTACAGAACAGAGCAAGCATCAATGACAATCAGAAATAATATTGATTAATTAGATACAACATAAAAGGAGGAGCTGGGGTGGAGGTGGGTTGCAAAGCTAGCAGATAAAGCAGCGAAGATAGGCAGGCTGAAGCAGCTTAAATAAGGCGCCAAGAATGATGTTTGCCAATGGGTGTTTGAGGGGGAGTCAGCTGAGCTGTCAGCTGACTGTGTATGGTATCCAATAGGAAGCTAGGGGAATCAGCTGATGTATGTTTTTGATAATACTACATATTTGAAGCGCTTCTGCATACGCAACGTAACCTAAAAGCGGCAATATGACTGATTATGACTACTGTGATCTCTGTACTGAGCCGAGCCTGACTTCGTGGCCTGCCTGAACTAACGCTATGCTCAATTTGTGTTGCTTAAAACTAACCAAATAGTTGTGTTGCCTAAACCTAACCAAGTAGTTGTGTTGCCTAAATCTAACCAAGTAGTTTTGTTGCATTAGAATTGCGTACAGTAATGTATTGTGTTGATGTAGTGTTCAAGATCTAAAATGTGCATTTCTGTATTCGTGTTTAACACAGAAACCAACTGTGCCATGTGTGCATCAACTAAACCACCTGGTCCAGGGCCTTCCTTCACTGACTGGGTAAGAATTATGTAACTCTCTCTTTTCAGCAAATTGTAGCATTTATCTAAATTGGGCATTAGAGGGAGATGACAGTAAATGAAGGTAGAGAGACAAAGAATGACTTTTTAAAAAGGCCTCAACCAAGAGTACACGTTTTATTGTTCTACGTGCCGACATAATAAAGCATATGATTTGAGATATCACATTATATTCATTACATATTAAGTTGTTTTGTTAAGATCAAAGGAAACTAAATACTGGACCAAATCTGTTGCAATGTCTGAGAGGTAGTTTTACTGTAAGATAAAGAAAAGGAGTACATTCCAAGGAAGAGATTCTGGGGACAAAGGAGGAGGGTAATGGAAGTGCAGGTCTGGATGGGCAATGGCAGAGTGGAGCTGAGTGGTATGGACATGAGGATAATGACAGGGCGTGCCTGGCATGGGCAAACCAAATGGAGACCACTGAAGCAGGCAGAGAGGCAGGTAAGTATGATCCTGGAGCAGAAAGACAAATGTGTTAGCAGAAATACTAGCAGAGCAGGAGCAAGCAAAAGGATCCAAGTAATTAATGAGCAAGGTTTGGATTGAGTAATGAGTGTTAGCAAACTGGCAACCAGTAGGTCAAGAAACCAAAAATATATACTGCTGGTTGATGACATGATGGGAAGTGGTAGGGGTTGATAGCAAACGTGTGAATACCAGAGCCAGGGGGTAAGACCATGGCCACATACATACACACACACACACACACACTCGGTGATTTTCATTATGCTAACTTTTTTCCTATAGCTTTCCTCAATCGCATGTCTTCCTTGTGTCTCCTCTAAGCTAGTATTTCACAGACAAATATGAGGAAGAGACAGTAGGTCCCATGGTTTTTTGCAGTTAAAAGTTTTTTTTTTTCCCTTTTACAGATTCAGTGTGACAGCTGTTGCAGGTGGTTCCACATACAGTGCCTACAAATGGACACAGCAGAGTTGCAAAATCAAAAGATTGTGGACTGGAATTGTATTTTGTGTGACAAATAAACAAATTGTGTAGGATTTTCTGTTTAGTGTTTAGTCTTTGATGACTTCATCATCATTGTTTTATAACATGTTATTAAACATTTGTGTGAAATTTTGTCAGGATTATTGCATCATTCTTGAAGTATAATGAAAATGCTTCACCCATAGTCAGGGAATATTGAGCAAATTGATTTTACAGTAGTTCAAATATATGAAATTGTGCTATCTGAAGGTACACATGTGGGACTTTTATAGTAGAATATCTACAAAATGGTACAAATGCTTGATATTGCATGTGGGTGTAGTCCTACATGTGTAGAAGTCAAATATACCACCCATCGTCAGGGAATATTGAGGAAAGTGATTTTACAGTAGTTCAAGTATATTAAATTATGCTATCCGAAGGTACACATATGGGACTTTTATTGTAGAATTTCTCCAAAATGGTACAGTAAAAATGCTTGATATTGCATGTGGGTGTAGTCCTACATGTGTACAAGTCAAATATACCACCCATAGTGAGGGAATATTGAGCAAAGTGATTTTACAGTAGTTCAAATATATGAAATTGTGCTATCTGGAGATACACATATGGGACTTTTATAGTAGAATATCTCCAAAATGGTACAGTAAAAATGCTTGATATTGCATGTGGGTGTAGTCCTACATGTGTAGAATTCAAATATACCACCCATCGTCAGGGAATATTGAGGAAAGTGATTTTACAGTAGTTCAAGTATATGAAATTATGCTATCCGAAGGTACACATATGGGACTTTTATTGTAGAATTTCTCCAAAATGGTACAGTAAAAATGCTTGATATTGCATGTGGGTGTAGTCCTACATGTGTACAAGTCAAATATACCACCCATAGTGAGGGAATATTGAGCAAAGTGATTTTACAGTAGTTCAAATATATGAAATTGTGCTATCTGGAGATACACATATGGGACATTTATTGTAGAATATCTCCAAAATGGTACAGTAAAAATGCTTGATATTGCATGTGGGTGTAGTCCTACATGTGTAGAAGTCAAATACACCACCCATAGCCAGGGAATATTGAGCAAAGTGATTTTACAGTAGCTCAAATATAACAAAACATGCCACTTGGAGGCACAAATATGGGACTTTTAGTTTGGCATTTCGCCACACTGTTGCAATAAAGATACTTGATATTAAGTTTTTCATTCATCATGGGCGCATGAAACACTTTAATACAACATATTTCATTTAAATGTAGGTTTTAATTATAGCTTACGGTTCTGAATAGCCTACGTTTATTTTGAAAACCGGAAGTGAATACGCGGTTTCTCCCATAGACATAATATACGTAGACGCCTCATAGACTGACGCTGCCTGTTGGAGCTGACGTATCAGCGCGGCCGCCATCTTGGATGGGTCCCCAGTGCGTCCCCAGTGCATTCATTTCTATGGAGGAAGGTGTATCCCCAACTACAATAATAAGCATAACTCCCCGAATTTTTACCGGATTTTCACACGGTTTGGTTTGTTACAAACGGCAGAGATTTATTTATGATACAGGACGAATTAATTTTAAAAAAATTAAAAAAAAATAACAAGAAGAATTATTGTTCAATCTTACTTGTGAAAGGTAATCCCACGCGATCTGGTGTCAATACTGCGCCGTAAGCTGCACACAATACTGGCATAGCTTGCTCTCCCGTTGACTCCTATGCTAGACTAGAGTGAGGAGACCCAACCAATATGGCGGCGACGCTGGGTTACGTTCCAGCACGTCATGAGGCGTCTACGTATATATGTCTATGGTTTCTCCGCTTCTACCGTAATGCTGAGAATACTTGTACACTCGAAATATAAGTGCGGCTCATTTGACCACGATGATCGGAGGAACGGCTGGCTTGACCGCAGTCGCGTGCATCCAGCCAATCAGAATCGAGTATTCACCCGGGTATGACACCATGGTTTAAAGAGTAATGACTACAGGGATTCAAATTAATGTTACACAAACGCAATGTGAGGCACATTAATTATAACCCCGGAGTGATTGTCAGCTACGTTTACGAGCCGTGTGGGTTGTTCTTTTTCTTTTTTCAGGACGTAAAAGTCTTTGTGTTTATGTTAATGTTTGATGTCAGGTCACACAAGAAGACCCATGTGCCATTGACCCGCATAGAGTCAACACGGGGACCAGCGACCGCCCTCTTCACAATAGAAGCAAGTGTATTGGACGTTGGTTTATTTTTGCTGCACAGCCTCGATGCCTTTGAGGCAGGGTCCAAAATCACCCTTTTACCTGCTAGAGTGAAACAAATCTACCGGACGAGCAATAGTTTTAATATGTGACCCTGAATTATTGTACCTGCCAAATGGTCAAATCTATCCAACATTGGCAGGTGCAGTGGCGACTGGTCATTAGGGGCAGGTGGGGCAGAGCCCCACCTACTCTCACAAGAAAAAAAAAATAATAATAAAAAAAAAATAATAATAAAAAAAAAAATAAAAATAAAAAAATTATATATAATTTTTTTTAAATATATATATTTCAAAAAAATCTCCCCATAAAGTACTGTAAAATAATAAGTTTGGCGCTTTTAGTTCATTTTTAGTCGACCCTAGCTTGCTTCTTCAGCCTGAGGGGGGCTGGTGGGGCTAGGTGGGGCTAAAAATGGCGCTAGCCCCACCAGTCTAATGGTAGTGTGTATTGGGACTTGAAAAATTGAACTGCGCATGCTCAGCATGTTCTCCGTTGAAGTGGACGGAGAAAAATATTTTTCCTATGGTAGGGCTATCCCCACCGGCACTGTATGGACATATATGGTTCGTTCCGCTACAGCGTCATTTCATTGTTCGCAGCTATTGGCTGTAGTGTGCGGCGCGGCGTGATGAGTCATGACTCGAGTGACTTCGTCCTCACGTGTGCGCCGTGTGAGAAGTTGCTAACAAGCATGTCGGAGGTACGCAAACGAAAACAGGTATGTACTCGGTCGGATCATCACTTGTATTAAACTGTGTGGGAAATGTGAGACAGCACTGCGGGGTCGCGACGAGTCGGCGGTCTGAATCCGGGGATACTCCGGTGTATTTTTGAGACTGTGTGTGAGGGCGATGCTCGGCTTCAGCGGCGCTATGACGCTCAGCCCGTATTCAAAGGGACATCACCATACAGGACCAACTATTAGACTGCATGAAGTGGACAGGGACAGCCGAACAAGTGGACGAGACATCATGTGTTGCTGTACAGGCCGACGAGACAACGGATGTCTCCTGTAAATCACAGATGGCGGTTGTGCTGCGGTACCTTCTGCCATGTAACACAGTGACAGTTAAGCGTTGTTCTTGTCAATGTTGTGTCTGTTTATGTTTGTCCCGTCTTATATGTCCCCACTCCTGGCCTGCACCTTGTCGTGGTGAGTGGGCTTTAAACCAAGACAGGCCATTCTGAATCTTTTCTTTCACAGCTGTTATCTTTGGTTTCTCCTCCAGGACACTGCCTAGGCCTATGGGAGGTCTCCATGGTAACATGATATTGGGTTCTTATAGTGGCTCTTACAGCTGTTTGCACTAGTGTCATTTTAGGTTTGCGGAAGCTTAGTTTAAAGTTTAAAAACTATACTTTCATTATTGCAATGTTTTGATGTCAGCAATAAAACATTAAAAGCTGCACTAATGTACTTTATTAATTACATATATATGATACATGGATAACAGTCACTTAGCTCAAAAACCAAAAGCCCAGCATACTGAATAGTGTTAAAGTATATTTTATTTGTAATGGTTGAGCCCCAGTACCTGCCTGCTGTCCTGGTTATCCACAGTTCCTTGTGGTGGAGCTGAGGGCTGAATAGACAATGGGACACACCAAGCCAGGGCTACAAACAGCATGGTGGGACACTGACACGTAAGTTAGACCAATGAAGAAAGCTCAATATCTCTATTTTCAAATACTTTAGCTTTTTTGAAAATTACCAATTTTATTTGTAATATTTTAGGGCTGTAACTTTTTCCAAAAATGAATTTCAAACAAATTTAAAATGCCCCGTAATTTGTTTGAATATATTCTAATACCCCGTCCACATAAGCTTGGTTTACTGATAGGTTTAGAGCCGTTTAGCGTATTACTGCCTTCCACAGGTCAGATGTTGAACTAGATTTTACATACAGTCCTGTGTTGTGCAGGATAGCCGGGAGCAGCAGAGTCAACCTCTACAAAGATCACCACGACTGTGAAAACAAACGGGTGACGTCACGGACACTGGTACGTCATTTAAAAAAAAAAAAAAGTGCCTAGCCCCACCTGTATTTTACATGTAGAAACGCCACTGGGCAGGTGGCAGGTGTTCATTTTGGTCCGTGCTGTGAGGTGATTCCAACTTTTTGTGGAATGTATTTGAGTTTCTTTTTGTTATGTGTTAACTGTTTATGAACTATTTGTAATTTGATCATTTGATCCATAGAATCATGGCCATGCTCAGACGGGGGCGCGTCGGGACTCTGATGATTGCGTTCAGCGTCATAATGTTCACCATGCTGCTGTTCAGCTACCCGGACCCCCAGCGGTTCTCCTTCAAGCACGCCTTCCGCCTGCTTGACGTATCCTTGCCCCCGGACCTGTGCGCGTGTCCAGGCCCCTGTGTGGCCGAACTGCAGGACGACCCCCTGCTCTCTAAACGCTTCAACATATCTTTTTACCCCCTCATGACCAAGGACAACACGCTGTCTAAGGATACTTTCAACTGGTGGCAGGTGGGACCTTGGTACTTGTGTGTGTGTGTGTGTGTGTGTGTGTGTGTGTGTGTGTAAAGAAGTAGGCTAGTTGCATACCGAGTTAGAGACACTGTGATGCGATATTTACATTTCAACTAACTCATATTGTGTATAGATATTTGATCTATGTCCGTATATTTTCCGTCTAACAATAATGCACTACTGCAAATAATGCACAATAATGCACTTATTTTTCGATACATGCACACCTCGGGGATTAGGCCTATCTCTTAGATATTTGATACCTGTGTGCTTCCTATAATAATATCCAGATAGTTGAAGACAACAAAATCGATTTTTACAATTATTTTCAAGTTCCTGGAATCTATTCTCAATCGATGCTGATTCCAAATTAAAATGACCAAAATATTTTTCCATCGTCTTTGATATCTCAAATGGATCAAACCAAACGAATCAAACACAGATTGGTATAGATAGGCTTTTAAATTTAAAAGTTTATTCGATTCCACAAACAGTCGACTCCAACTCCGTTCATTTTTAGAATGGATGGCATCGAGAATCAACTCGTATCGAGTCGACTCCGGACTCCATGCCGACTTGTCTCATCCCATCTGTCCTCAGTTGATCCTCTCTCTCTTGTCCCTCTCCCACTGCCGTCGTAAGGGGCTGCAGTTGTCGCACAATCCGGCCAACTTCAGCCAGGTGATGGAGGAATTGTTCAAGCTGTTCCCGGGAGAGTCGCTCTACCTGGACGCCGGCGCAGACCGTTGCAGGAGCTGCGCCGTGGTGGGCAACTCGGGGAACCTCAGGGGCTCCCATTACGGAAAGATAATAGACTCCAACGACCTGGTCATGAGGTATTATTAGGGACCGAGCCAGTAAAACTGGAAGGTCCCTCTTGAAATTGCTTCGTTTATTATTATTCTTTTTGGGCCACTTTGCCGGCGATTTGCACTATCTCAACGTATACGAAAAGTATTTTTTATTTGGCAAAGTTGTCGGGGCTGGTGAAAAATTATATATTCTATGCGTCACGTTCATGTCGCACACTTGGAAGACCACTAGGTGGCGCTGTTTTTGAGCAAATTCCGTAACGCTCATAACTCCCGCATACTTGGTCGCACATCCATAAACCTTATATCCACACATGCAGGAATCATTGCTGCACCTCCTCATATAATATGAGGAGGTGCAGCAATGATTCCTGCATGTGTGGATATAAGGTTTATCGATACCTGCAAACTAGTCACCTTTCGGCGAAATTCGCCGTTTTCAACTCAAAATAGGTCATTTACGTGAATCGTGTAGATCCGAAGAGTTTTTTTTTAAGGGGGGTGGGGGGGGGGTACTGACCGACCAACCAATCAACCAACCATAGACTGTATAATAACCGACTGTATAATGAGCGAGAAACAAGTTTGCTATCTCTTCACAATAAAAAAAAAATCTTTGGCCAAATTACTCCACATTCCACGTTCACTGCTGATAGTGTTCCGGCACCACGCCGTAATACTGGTGTACCGACGTGTCTGTGAAAAAAAAAAAAATCAGGTTCGCGTTCGCGTGGTCTGACGTCGTCCATCGTAATGGCTGACTGACATCACAATGGAGAGCCACCATCGTGATGCCACGCCCCCCTCTCTTCTATAGTTATTACCTAAACACTTTGCAGGGATTGCTCTGTAAATAAATTGAAAACATAACTAATGGTCCATATAAAGTGCTGTAAGGTCACTAGGGCTGCCCCCTAATTGTCGGCTTAGCCGATCGACGGAGGCTTAGTCGAATACGTATTCATTAGTCGAGCAAAAAGTAAAACATAAAAATAAGAAGGCATGAGCATCGCAAACCGAATACATCCGTGGTCGCAACAAGCCCTGATTTAACTCATCGCTGCAGGCATACTGACCAATACACCTGGGCAGGTAACTGCGGTCAAGCCACCCGTCTCTCGGTTTCGCGTGGTCAAGCCAGCCGCTCCATCATTTTCAAGTGTGCCCTTATTGCCGACTTTACGGCAAATACTTTGATACAACTGGGAAAGTCAGCGCTAGCTTACTGCAGCGTGTGGAAACTTCCGGTTTTCAAAATAAAACGTGGGTATTAAATGTATTAAACGTTTATTTAAAAAATATGAAGAATGTTAAGATTTAATTTAAAAAAAAGAAGAAACAAAAAGAAAGTAAGAGTTGTGTCTCACAAAACAAGTATGATCCTGCACTGATTTTGAGCCAATAGGTCACATCACCTGGAAGGAATGCTCATATTTACATTGTTGTTGAGGTAAGGATTAATGCTAGCTCGTTTTAGGGTTATACAGCAGACAAGATGCGGTCAGGGTCGGTCAGGACACAGGAATAAGGACAGGAGATTCTTTCTTTGCCGGCAGATCTGAGATCTGAGGTGATTTTATTGACCACTCAGTGTTGTCACAGTTCTGGAAATAATAATAACAAATCACATTATACACCCTCATCTCCATAATAATAAATGTGCTTACATAAGCAGCAAATATATACACAACTATCCTGGACATGTGTAATAATAACAATGACATAAATAAACCAACAGAAATACATATTAACTACAATAATATGTTAACTGGTCCAATAGCTCCATCTACTGGCTAAACCGGGTATTAAATAACCATGGCACATGACGCACATGCCGGTCCTCTGCTGATCAATTAACCACCAGGACTAAATCAACGTAACAACGGCTAGTTCACTGGACACCCAAAACTCTCCCAAACATTGGCATTCACATTATATCCATAAACAATATTAAACAAAGGACCTCCGTTACCTATCGGTGAAAACCCCCACCTGAGAATTAGCGAGGTGCGTTATAATAAACACAATATAGAAACGGTACTTACTTTGTGCATCCACTTACCACTTGGAGTAGCACAATAAAACACGCTCCTAACAAAAAACAACCTTTTTAAAGTTAAAGGCGAAATATACTATATGAAAGTCCCCACAGGTGTGTCAAGGTGAACAAGGCAGAAGGGAGGAAAGGTTTGGCTGTACAGCTGACTACTCCACTGGGGGTGATTGCACCACTTCCCCTAAACACACCTTCAAAATAAAAGCCTTTAATACATACATGATGAAATGTATTAGCAGGGATTGATTACTGAACAGGCCTACCAGGCCCAGGGTCCCAAGAGCTCTGGTGCTCTACACAAAGATGCTACTGTAATATAGGCTTATATTTGGTTTGTTCATCTCATGCCTGAATGTTGTCAATTTATTTCCACAAAATTCACCAGAATCTATCATTTAAGGGACTATTTATCCAAATTGTCTTCCAGGGGAGCATACCCCTGGATCCCGCTTGACAATTATGTAGATCAGGGCATATATCTTGGCTTAGGGGCCCGCTTCCCTCCCAGAAAAAAAAAGTTCAGGCTCAGGATTTTTTTCTACTATCACCCCTGCACGTTACACGACCACCAATCGTAATCAAGATAAACCACAGAGCTAGGGTGGCCATTCGTCCGGCTTTAGGCCGGACTGTCCGGTTTTTCAAAGCCCTGTCTGGCGTCCGGGGCAGCATCAAGCCGGACGCGTATTTGTCCTTTTTGAGACACCCCCTAACCCCCCCCCCCCTCGTCGGCCGTAGGTCCGAGACTGTTACGATCGGCGCGCACCCCCCCTACCGCGTCGCCCGTTAACTGACCAGTTTATGGGTTAATAAATGTGCCATTTTTACCATAAGAAAATGTTGTCTTTTCCCTTTATTTTCTTCTGGGAGTACACCAGAATGCTTTATTTACATGTTAAAATAGCAAAATTTGGCTGGGGGGGGATGCCCCCAGACCCCACTACAACGGTTTAGTTTGTCACCTTTTTCAACCCTTATGAGTTTGCAGGTATGGTCGTATAGGCCACGCCCACTTCTGCCTACATTTTTTTTCCGCTACAGCGCGAAAACGCCTACGTCTACGGGTAGATAAAAAAAATACTAGGTCTACGGGTTCCAACCATGCGCCTTTCTCCCATTCGCACGAAACTTCACACATAGCATCTTCAGACTGTACCATGAAAATAACTAGTTGAAAGTATTTCGATATTTCAAAAAATAAGCGCGCTATAAATATTTTAATTTGTGTAAATTTTACGTCAAAAAAGCAAGTGGACCATTTCTCCACTTTGGTATGTTTGTTCGACACCAAACTTTGGTCAATAGTTCCTTATACCTCCATTAACCATCGTACACATTTTCAGACCATCGCCACTAGGTGGCGCTCTTTAAAATTAAGAAGTTTATATCTCCACATCGGCAAGTGAAACTTGGTACGATGATAGCCCATGGCTCCCTGAGGCTAACGTCAAAAGGAAAACAAATTCCACCACTAGGTGGCGCTCTAATGTCAGCATAAATCACTGTACAAAGACCGGAATAGTTATGAATATGAAATTCACAGGACATGTGTAGACTAGTGCCCGGAGCTCAGGTACCAAAAATCGTGTTAGTCGTGGTTGTAGCGCCCCCTACAGGGAATAAAAAACACAGCCCCGACACCCCGTTTCACGGAAATGTATGAAACTCGGTGGGCACGTGTGACAGTCCAACACCTACAAAAAAGCCTCTTGGATCCATACCCCAAAACCCACCGGAAGTCAGAAATTTTTATTTTTGTAATTTTTCAATTTTCGCCTCCTATTTGAACGAATTCCTCCCAGGGGAGTTGTTGCTTGGGCTTCAAATTTGTTTTATACGTTCACGAGATGGAACTTGAGAAAAGTTGTGCTATTTGCGACTCTACGTCAAAAGGCGTGGCCGTGGCGTGCCATCAAAGTCGGCCATATTCAATTCTGTGGTCTTTTTTGCCATTGTATTTGAACGAACTCCTCCCAGGGAATTTGTCCGTTCAGCTTCAAAATTCTCCAGTACACTCACAAGATGTAACTTGAGAAAAGTTATGCTATTTGTGACTCTACGTCGAAGGGCGTGGCCGTGGCGTGCCGTCAAAGTTGGCCATTTTTAATTCAGTGGTCTTTTTTTCCGATGTTTGGGAACGAACTCCTCCCAGGGATTTTGCCTGTTCTGCTTTAAAATGTGTCAGTACAGTCAGAAGATGGTGCTGTACAAACGTGCTCTTTGCGACTCTACGTCAAAGGGCGTGTCCATGGCGTGCCGTCAAATTCGGCCATATTTCATTCAATGGCCTTTTTTTCCAATGTTTGTGAACAAACTCCTCCCAAGGAATTTGCCCGTTCGGCTTCAAAATTGGTCAGTACATTCAGAAGATGGTGCTGAACAAACATTGTGCTCTTTGCGACTCTACGTCAAAGGGCGTGTCCGTGGCGTGTCGTCAAAGTTGGCCATTTTGAATCGAATGTCAAACTGTGATGCGATTTGTGCCATTCCCTGACCCTAATGTTAGCTACAACGAGTCTCCCTGTGAACGCCCCGGTCTACCGCACACTGCATGGACCGCGACGGACACCAACCTGTCGCAACACTATCCACGACACGCCCCGACAGACTCGGCGAGGTCCCACACACAGCTCCTTGGAGCTTTAATTATTATTATTATTATTATTATTATTATTATTATTACCACCACACAAAAGGGGGGTTAGACATTAGGTTAGTTAATTTACTTATTTATCAAAGTTGCATACGAAGAAATCTGTGCGTGAACCATGCGGACGCAGTTTTTCGACAAAACGTGGGATTTATCAATTTGTTCTTGGCTTGAAAATGTACGCACATGGTGTGATATGGCACCATGCGTACGCACAGCAGGCGGTAGAGTGAATAGGAAAATCACCAGAAAGAAATTGCAAACATGAACAGTTACTACTTTTGATTTTAGATCAAAATACTTCTCTGATAGGCTACCGTGTGGGGGAGAGGGACCTCTGATAGGCTGCTGTGTGGGGGAGAGTGTCCTCTGATAGGCTACTGTGTGGGGGAGAGGGACCTCTGATAGGCTACTGTGTGGGGGAGAGGGACCTCTGATAGGCTGCTGTGTGGGGTAGAGTATCCTCTGATAGGCTACTGTGTGGGGGAGAGTGCCCTCTGATAGGCTAATGTTATGTGTGGTAGTAGATTACCCCCTACTGGTCATTCAGTGTTAGTGCACACGACGTAAACACACGTAGTTCCCAGCTCGCCTTGCGCTGCTTGTATTGTGTTCCTGAGTTGCTGATAGACAGTAAAGTTGCATTGAACCTAACGTGGACTGCTTCTTCGTCTTTACACCATAACACCAAAACATGGTGTCAGAAGTGGGATGTTGTCTCATTAATCCGGTCGCTACGAGGATATAAAGTCCCCAACGGAGGTCTGCCGATCTCGGGCGAGAATGTCGCAGGCAGCGCCGGAGCAACGCCGGCTCCGATGAAGCTATAGAGGCCTGTCGTGCAGCTGAACTGAGTGAATGGCAGTTGAGATCAATGGAGCAGGAGCGATCTCACTTATAATGTCAATGTGATAGGAAAACGCACATTCAACAGACCACCCAGCACAGCAGAGAAAATGAGGCGTCCTCCCAGAGCACCGGCTGAGAGTTCTATTACATGCAGGTACTGTGGCACGTCTCATGGGTGGGAAAAGAACACTGCCTGGCATATGGCAAGACTTGTAATGCATGTGGTGCTGCCAATCACTTTTTCAAGGGTCTGCAACAAAACACAGAACAGAAGTGGAAAACTTCACACAGTAGAGGGTCTGGACACTGATAAAGAAGAAACTGCTATGGAGATAAATGATGTGTATGCCTTGGAGAGCATTGGTGCTGTGGAGACAAAAGGCAAGAAATGGTTTGTTAATCTTCGGCTGAATGGGAAATTACAGAAGTGTTAGCTCGACTCTGGAGCTACGTGCAACGTCTTGAGCCTCAGGGACAAGAAGAGACTAGCTCCGAGAGGAAAACTGAAACCAAGCAGCATCATGTTGAAAATGTACTCAGACCAGGGACTGCCATCACTGGGGGTTTTCACTACAGACTGTGTTGTACGGGGTCGCAAATACAAACTGGAGTTTGAGGTTGTGAACACACGACAGTTGCCACTGCTGTCAGGCTTTGTGTCGGAGGAAATGGGACTCATGCGATTCACCATCCCCAAGGAGCTGAGAGTGGAAGGGCTCAATGCAGTGGACGTCAGTCTTACCTTTACCTTTACTCTTTAAAAAAAAAAATATATATATATATATATATATATATTTTTTTTAAATTTCAATTCTTACTGTTAAATGTTTGTTTTATGTAAAGCGCATTGAGTTGCCATTGTGTATGAAATGCGCTATATACAGTGAAGAAAATAAGTATTTGAACACCCTGCTATTTTGCAAGTTCTCCCACTTAGAAATCATGGAGGGGTCTGAAATTTTCATGGTAGGTGCATGTCCACTGTGTGAGAGATAATCTAAAAAGAAATATCCAGAAATCACAATCTAAGATTTTTTAACAATTTATTCGTGTGATACAGCTGAAAATAAGTATTTGAACACCTGTCTATCAGCTAGAATTTTGACCCTCAAAGACCTGTTAGTCCGCCTTTAAAAGTCCTCCTCCACTCCACTGTATTATCCTGAATCAGATGCACCTGTGTGAGGTCGTTAGCTGCATAAAGACACCTGTCCACCCCATACAATCAGTAAGACCCAAACATTCAGCATGGCTAAGAGCAAAGAGCTGTCCAAGGACACCAGAGACAAAATTGTACAACTCCACAAGGCTGGAAAGGGCTACGGAGAAATTGCCAAGCAGCTTGGTGAAAAAAGGTCCACTGTTGGAGCAATCATCAGAAAATGGAAGAAGCTAAACATGACGGTCAATCTCAATCGGAGTGGAGCCCCATGCAAGATATCACCTCGTGGGGTCTCAATGATGCTAAGAAAGGTGAGGAATCAGCCCAGAACTACACGGCAGGACTTGGTCAATGACCTGAAAAGAGCTGAGACCACCGTTTCCATGGTCACTGTTGGTAATACACTAAGACGTCATGGTTTGAAATCATGCATGGCACGGAAGGTTCCCCTGCTTAAACCAGCACATGTTAACGCCCGTCTTAAGTTTGCCAATGACCATTTGGATGATCCAGAGGAGTCATGGGAGAAAGTTTTGTGGTCAGATGAGACCAAAATGGACCTTTTTGGTCATAATTCCACTAAGCGTGTTTGGAGGAAGAAGAATGATGCGTACCATCCCAAGAACACCATCCCTACTGTGAAGCATGGGGGTGGTAGCATCATGCTTTGGGGGTGTTTTTCTGCTCATGGGACAGGACGACTGTACTGTATTAAGGAGAGGATGACTGCAGCCATGTATTGTGAGATTTTGGGGAACAACCTCTTTCCCTCAGTCAGATCATTGAAGATGAGTCGTGGCTGGATCTTCCAACATGACAATGACCCAAAGCACACAGCCAGGAAAACCAAGGAGTGGCTTCGTAAGAAGCATACCAAGGTTCTGGAGTGGCCTAGCCAGTCTCCAGACCTAAATCCAATTGAAAATCTTTGGAGGGAGCTGAAACTCCGTGTTTCTCAGCGACAGCCCAGAAACCTGACTGATCTAGAGAAGATCTGTGTGGAGGAGTGGGCCAAAATCCCTCCTGCAGTCTGTGCAAACCTGGTGAAGAACTACAGGAAACGTTTGACCTCTGTAATTGCAAACAAAGGCTACTCTACCAAATATTAACGTTGGTGTTCAAATACTTATTTTCAGCTGTATCACACGAATAAATTGTTAAAAAATCATAGATTGTGATTTCTGGATTTTTCTTTTTAGATTATCTCTCACACAGTGGACATGCACCTACCATGAAAATTTCAGACCCCTCCATGATTTCTAAGTGGGAGAACTTGCAAAATAGCAGGGTGTTCAAATACTTATTTTCTTCACTGTAAATAAAGCTGCCTTGCCTTGCCTTACCTTGCCTCTCTCCAGAAATGCTGTTGTCACAGAATACCAAGATGTCTTCACTGGTCCGGTGGAGGCACTCCCGGGAGAGGTTCATTTTGAGCTGGACTCAGCAGTTCGGCCGGTGCAGTGTGCGCCACGCAACGTCCCTGTAGCCATGAAGGAAGCTGTGAAGGCTCAGTTGGACAGGTATGAAGCAGAGGGGCATATCACATCAATCAGTGAGCCCACGTACTGGATCAGCAATATGATTATTGTCAAAAGACCAGAAAAGCTGTGCATATGCTTGCAGCCGCACCATCTCAACCAGGCACTTAAGCGATCACATTACATCATGCCCACACTGGAAGATGTGCTGTACAAACTCCCCAAAGCCAAAGTCTTTACACTGGTCGATGCAAGGGACGCTTTTCTGCAGTGTCAGCTGGACGAAGCCAGCAGTCTCATGACCATATTTTGGACACCTTGGGGCCGGAAAAGATGGCTGAAGCTTCCATTTGGTGTGTCAGTGGTCCCGGTCAAGAAACTTCAGTTTAAAGTATCTGAGGTGCGTTTCCATGGACACATATTGTCAGCTGCAGGTCTCAAAGCCGACCCAGAGAAAATCAGAGCCGTCTTGCGCACGCCAGCTCTGTCTGATGTTAAAGGTGTGCAGAGACTTATTGGATTCGTCACTTACTTGGCAAAGTTTCTTCCGCAGCTGTCTGAAGTTTGCGAGCCTCTGAGGCGGCTCACTGACAAGGATGCAGTGTGGCACTGGCTGCCGAAGCACGAGGCGGCTGTTGGGGAGATAAAACGCCTTGTGACGATGACGCCAGTGCTGCAATACTATGATGTGTCCAAACCTGTCACTCCAGCCAGCACGGCTTGGGCTGCTGTCTGATGCAGGACGGACAGCCGATTGCCTTCGCTTCGAGAGCCCTCACGCCTACAGAGCAATATATATATATATATATATATATATATATTAGTGGTGGACATAGATTAATTTGTTTAATCTAGATTAATCTCACTCTAATCTTGGAATTAATCTAGATTAAAATGGCTCATTTGAATTCCTATATTCATAATATGTGTGTGCTACCTAAATAATGACTAAAAGTAAGTCTGCGTGATCGTAACCCACCCCGGACCTACGACCGATGGGGGGGGGCGCGCGATCGTAACCCATCCCGGACCTACAACCGACGGGGGGGGGGTCGCCGGGCAGAGGACGCAGCCGTTCCGCGGCGCTTACCTTCCTTGGTGGCGATCCGGTATAGACCCAGCTCTAGGGTTGGCTGACTGACATCACGATGGAGAGCCACCATCGTGATGCCACGCCCCCCTCGTCCGACACACTCATCCTATAGTCTCTTCTATAGTTATTACCTAAAAACTTTGCAGGGATTGCTCTGTAAATAAATTGAAAATATAACTAATGGTCCATATAAAGTGCTGTAAGTTAACTAGGGCTGCCCCCTAATAGTCGGCTTAGTCGAATACATTTTCATTAGTCGAGCAAAAAGTAAAACATACAAATAAGAAGGCATGAGCATCGCAAACCGAATACATCCGTGGTCACAACAAGCCCTGATTTAACTCATCGCTGCAGGCATACTGACCAATACACCTGGGCAAGTAAACACCTGGGCAGGTAGACACCTGGGTAGGTAGACAGCTAGGCAGGTAGACACCGCTAGACACACGGGACTCATATCGGTGATCGCGGCTTTAGTTCGGCGTGTCTGATTGCTGTAATTCGGAGCGTGAATATCGGTTGAATATCTAATATCTTTCTAACTTTAAAAAACACTTTAGTATTTTTTAAAACGATAGTCGCACATCCCTAGTAACTACGCCGTGAAGGTGAACCCTCCCGGACTCCGCTATTAACATGAACCGCTCCGCCGAAGGAGCCGCACATCCACACGCACCGGACACCAAAATACAAACACACATGTTTTCCATTTCATTGCTTTTAAATAAAGTTGTGTGCAGTTATACGGTAAATACAATTATTAAAAGTGTTCATGTCTCCTTCCTGGTCCAGAACCGCTTGGTCCATGCCGTTAATAGGCGGCCCGCTTTGTGGGCCGCCTATTAACGCCCCCCCCCCCCCCGACGACGATATCATCGTCCATCACGATGTTCTACTGTAAACATCGTCAACAATTTAAGGGACATCGCCCAACCCTACCCAGCTCCCAACCCAACTTTGAGAATAGATTAACGGCGATATTTTTTTTATCACGCGATAACAGTCTCGCGTTATCACAGCGCGTTAATGCCGATAACGGCCCACCACTAATACATATATATATATTAATGATGGGCCGTTTATCGGCCCATTATCGGCGTTACCGCGCTGCGATAACGCGAGACTCTTATCGGCGATAATATTTTTGTCGGCGATATAACGCGGAACCGAAATCCTCCGGATGTTCGCCATTAATCCCAATACTCGATTAATGGCGAACAATTCTTACGCATTCACAGAATCTGCTGTTTTTTGCCAGCATGGGCAACTGTATCGCCCCTTGCCGTTATTTGCTTTTTAAACTCCTCGTATGAGTTCATAATCACTACTTGCTCCTCCTGAGTGACATACACAGTCCGTGTTCGCTCCGTCGGATCCATTGCATCAAGGTGAATATCGTTGGGTTACGCCCTTTTTATGTGAACGCGCATTGACCCTAAAGCGGAAAACCTGGCTTGACAAATTTACCTTTAAGTGAGCTTCGTGGAACCGTTTAACTCTGATTGCGAGTTTCGTATTTAGCAATCGAGGTTTTCCCAAGAAAGCCTGGATATGTTCAGCGAGCTTCGTAGTATACCCCCCAGGTGTCTTCAAAGGTTGATATTTGCTTCTTTCTGTGTGCATTGTATTTTTCCATTGAGATGTATTCTGGGATTAGATTTGTCCAGTTATTGATGTGGCAAGATTTCTTTGATTTCCAGTTTTGGAGGACTACTTTTTTAGCGACAACTGGGGAAATAAGCAAGGGATTCCTATGTTTTTGCGGGATGTGGATTTCGGAAATGTCACCAAGACACAGAGACATAGTGTAGGGGAAGAAGGGATTCTGTAGCTCAGGATGGTGGATAGAGTCTCAGTGACTGTGATCCAGAAAGAGTGAACCGGTTGACAGAGCCATATGGCGTGCAAATAGGTGTCTGTGCTACCCAAAGTGCATTGTGAACAGATATCTGTGTTGGCTAGGCCCATTTTGAACATTTTACTTTGGGTGATGTGAGTTCTGTGAATGACATTGTATTGTATAAGCTGCAGGTTTGTGTTATCGGACATGGTAAATGTATTTTCACAGATTTGTTCCCAGTAATCGGGGTTGGGAGAGAAGGCCAGGTCAGTTTCCCACTTGGCTGTTGGGACTGTTATTTTAGTATTTAAATTGGCAATCATTGTATATAGCTGGGAGGTTAATTTTTTTAAGTTATTAATTTTCATAAGTTCTTCTATAAGCTGAGAGGTTTGTAATGTGTTGTTAGTAAGTCCAGTTTTATCTTTAATTTTAAGTTTAAGTTGTTGATATTGAAGGAATTGTTCTCTCCCAACCCCATCTTTCTGTGTGAGTGTGTTAAATAACATGAAGTGGTTGTTCTCAAATAAGTGGTGGAGATGTGTAATTCCTTTTTGTGCCCATGTTGCAAAATAAAAAGTTTTTTTCTGTAACATGAAAAATGGGTTGTGCCAGAGTGGGGTGAACTTGTTTATTTCTAGTGATGATTTTGTGATTTGGTTAGTTTTCCACCAGGCTGTCAGAGTTGAGTGAATGGTGATGCGTTGGCAGAAGTTGGATTTCTTGATTGATTGTGAAAGGAAGGGAAGGTCTGCAATTGAGATATTTGTACAATGGTTTTGTTCCAATTCCAGCCATGGGTAATTGTGCTTGTGTATATTAATCCATTTAACTAGGTACTGTAATTGATTTGCCAGGAAGTAGTGATGGGAGTTTGGTGCCTCAAGCCCCCCCATGTGATTTCTTTATTTTGTAGAGTTGTGAGTGCTATTCTAGGTTTTTGTTTTTTCCAATAGAATTGTGTTGTTAGTGAATTGAGAGTTTTGAACCATTTGTCTGTAGGAGTGATGGGGATCATAGAAAATAGGTAATTAATCTGGGGTAGGGTTTTCATTTTGACTGCAGCTATTCTTCCGATGAGTGTGAGTGGGAGTTTGACCAGCGTTTGTATTCCTCTTCAATTTTCCTGAGAAGAGGAGTGTAATTTAGGGTAAGAAGCTCTGACAGCCTGGGGGAAATCTGAATCCCTAGGTACTTGATATTGCCTGTGTGAAAGTGGAGGGAAGGGTCCTGGGCTCCAGAATCCCAAGCATCATCTGAGAGGGGTAGTAAAATTGACTTATTCCAGTTGATAGTGTAATGTGAGACAAGGGAGAATTTGTTGATGATTTTGAACGTTTCTTGAAGTGATACTTTTGAGTTCTGTAAATAAAGTAAAAGATCATCTGCATATAAACTAATTTTGTGTTGTACGTTGGCTACCTGAATTCCTTTAATTATGCTGTTTTGTCGTATTGCTGCTGCGAGAGGTTCAATGAAAATGGCAAAGAGAGAAGGTGAGAGGGGGCATCCCTGTCTGGTGCCCTGATGTAGTGTAAAACTCTGTGAGGTGATTCCATTAGTGGTGATGGTGGCCCTGGGTGATGTGTACAGTATTTTTAATCCAGTGAGTGAACGATTATCCAAAACCAAATTCGTTAAGTGTATTGAATAAAAATGACCAATTTACCCTATCAAAAGCTTTTTCTGCATCAAGTGAAATGATAATGGTTTTCTGTCGTCATTCTTGTGATATATTGATTAGGTTGAAAAGTCTGTGGACATTATCTGTGGCATGTCTATTTTTTATGAAGCCTGTCTGATCTGGATGAATGAGTATAGAGGTGACTGTTTCTATTCTAGTTGCTAGTGCTTTGGTGATAATTTTCAAGTCAGTATTCAATAGTGAGAGAGGTCGGTAGCTAGAGGGGTGAGATGGATCTTTGTTGGGTTTTAACAGTAATATCATGGCTGCTGTATTCATGTGTGTGGGTATGGTGGAGGAAGTTTTTATTTCTATGATTACTCTATTGAATAGTGGTGATAATATGTCCCAAAAGTGTCTATAGAATTCAGCTGGTAATCCATCTGGTCTGGGAGACTTGTTGCTAGGAATTTTTTCGAGTGCTTTGGTGAGTTCATTAGAGCTAAGGGGTGCGTCTAAAATGTTGGCTTGTTCTGCAGTTAATTTTGGTAATGTCAAACTGTTTAAGAAAGTGGGGGAGTAGAGGTTGCTGTAGAAATTCTGAAATATGTTATTTATATCCTGTGGGTTTTGATTGTTTCCTGTGGGGTCCAAGATGGCTGGGATGATTGATTTCTCTTTCTTGTGTTGGAGTAGATTTGCTAAATATTTACTGTTTGTTTTATTACTGTATTGAAAACCATTATATTTCAGTTGCTGAATTTGAAATTGTGTTTTTTCCTGTATGATATCATCATATTGTGTTCTGAGTTCCTTTAATTCCTTCTGTTTTGGTTCACTAGGATGGCGGGATATTTCATTTGTTATGAGTTAGATTTTTTGTTCTTGTCAGGCCTGGGCTATAAAGAGGACTCAGATGCAGAGCGTAGATCAATGAGTGGACTTCATTAATGCTTTTAGACCTCAGGACAAGGTGATTAAATAAAAATGGCTATGAAAATGATACTACAAGTCTAATATGCCTCCACGGGAGGCTAAAACACACTATGGGCCCTATCTTGCACTCAGCGCAATTGGCTTTGTACACTGGCGCTTGTACAATTCCTATTTTGCACCCGACGCACATTGGAATTTTCCCTCAACTGGCGCAAGTCCTTAACTTAGGGAATGAACTTGCGCTCCGGGGGCGGTTCAGCGAAAACAGGAGGCGTGTCCCGGCGCAAACGTTCCCTGGTGCTATTTTGCAGTTTCAGAAAACATTTGCACCACAGACCAGGAAAAACCTAGTCTAAAGTCAGTGGCGCTTATTCAGATGCTATTTTAAGGGCGCATGCTTGGCCATAATCAGGGGTAGGCTGGGAACAAAATTCGGCCCGGGCAATTTTCTCCTGGACCGGCCCACAACAGAGACGTCGACCGATGGGGGAGGGGATGCGCGATTGTTGAGGGGGGGGGGGGGGGGATGCGCGATTGTTGACGGGGGGGGGGGTGCGCGATTGTTGATGGGGGGGCGGGGGGGGGATGCGCGATTGTTGACGAGGGGGGGTGCGGTCCAAAAATCTGGACCGGCCCCAAAATAATACACAAAATAAAAAATAAAATAAAAAAATACGGCCTGAAATCGTCCGGCAATTCGGGAAATCTCCTGAACCTCCCGATGGCCAGCCCGTCCCTGGCCATAATGTAACGTGTGTACAACGTGCATACACTTTGCTTCTCTCATCTACAAGGAAGCAGTTCCCATTTTTGCAAACCATACATACAAGCAAAAATATTACCACATATGTGAAAAAATAGGCATAAATCTAGCGTACACAGTTACCCAAAATATTCAGTCTAATAGTAATGACGGATCAAATTAACCTGTTTGACCAATAGTCGCAAGACACATAGGTATATAAGGACACCAGGATGACACCTTTTATTATGCCAGCAACAGCGCGGGAAATGTTTTATAATCGAAAACACACAGAAACACGCGGTGTAATTGAAAGAACATTCAGCATACTGAAAATGCGCTTCAGGGGCCTCATGTACGAAGGTTGCGTACGCACAAAAACGTGGTGTACGCAAAAAAAAATGGCGTTCCACGCTCATGTTCAGATGTATGAAACGTGAAATGACCGTGGAAATGTGCGGTGCCTCACGTCAACTTCATGGCTGGCGTACGCACATTTCTACAGCTATTGTTCCTTTGGCGACACTTATAGGTGACGCTGGGAAACTGTTAATAATGTCAAAAACAGTTAGTCATCAGAGTGATGTGCACGTCAGAGACACACTTATGAACAATTAACACACCCACCGTGTTTGCAATTATACGGGTGGATATAAAAGCATGCGCAATGTGATGAAGAAAATGGTATTACCGATGGCAGCGTTAGCGTTGTTAGAGGACTTTGCAAATGGTGCAATCCGACGTGAGCGAGTATTTAGGGAACGCGAGGATTTACTTGCAAACGATGACAATTGGCTCATAAGCCGATTTCGAATGTGCGACAAAGTATGCGGGAGTTATTAGCGTTACGGAATTTGCTCAAAAACAGCGCCACCTAGTGGTCTTCCAAGTGTGCGGCATGAAAGTGACGCATAGAATATATTCCTCCGCTTCACCTCCACCTTCAGATCAGACCACTTCTTCTTCACCTGTGTGTGTGCGCTGCTCGGACCCCACGGCATGTACCGCCTCACACACACGCTCCCACTCATTTCTTGTTCTCTTCATATTGATCCCTGCTGACAGGGGACCAGAGAGAATCTCCCTCCGCGGCTCCACGTCATTCACCACAATCTCCAACTCGGACTCTGTGAAATGTCTTTTCTTTCCTTTGTTCATGCTTGTGTTACACCCATAGAGTGCAAGCTGACTCAATGGTTGGCATATTTTAGAAAAGATGTTATTCTGAAAGAATCAATTAAACAAAAAGACAAGTGAGTCTGGTCTTCAGTGGCTTTACTGGTCCCGGTTAACTGCCAACTGAAGAACGCAGCGCAGCCCACCGTTTATATAGCCGCGGGTGGTCTCGTGCCTTTAATAATAATAATAATAATAATAATAATGCTTAAAATTGAATGGGGGGTGTCTGTAAAAATGCCAAATAAAGTCCATACATATAAAATAACACATTTAAGTAAGTGGCAATAATATATAAATATCCTCTGTGCCACACTTGCTTGTTTTATCTGATCGGATAGAGGTGAATCTCAGGTCCAGGGCCTATTTACATGGATTTGCATATTTAAATGGGGGCGTGGACAGGGAGGAGTTTGCCACATCTGCATCTGAATGGGGAAGAAAGGTGATTTAAGTGACTTTGAACGTGGCATGGTTGTTGGTGCCAGACGGGCTGGTCTGAGTATTTCAGAGACTGCTGATCTACTGGGATTTTCACGCACAACCATCTCTAGGGTTTACAGAGAATGGTCCGAAAAAGAGAAAATATCCAGTGAGCGGCAGTTCTGTGGGCGCAAATGCCTTGTTGATGCTAGAGGTCAGAGGAGAATGGCCAGACTGGTTCGAGCTGATAGAAAGGCAACTGTAACTCAAATAGCCACTCGTTACAACAGAGGTATGCAGAAGAGCATCTCTGAACGCACAACACGTCGAACCTTGAGGCGGATGGGCTACAGCAGCAGAAGACCACACCGGGTGCCACTCCTGTCAGCTAAGAACAGGAAACTGAGGCTACAATTCGCACAGGCTCACCAAAATTGGACAATCGAAGATTGGAAAAACGTTGCCTGGTCTGATGAGTCTCGATTTCTGCTGCGACATTCGGATGGTAGGGTCAGAATTTGGCGTCAACAACATGAAAGCATGGATCCATCCTGCCTTGTATCAACGGTTCAGGCTGGTGGTGGTGTAATGGTGTGGGGGATATTTTCCTGGCACACTTTGGGCTTATTAGTACCAATTGAGCATCGTGTCAAAGCCACAGACTACCTGAGTATTGTTGCTGACCATGTCCATCCCTTTATGACCACAGTGTACCCATCTTCTGATGGCTACTTCCAGCAGGATAACGCGCCATGTCATAAAGCGTGAATCATCTCAGACTGGTTTCTTGAACATGACAATGAGTTCACTGTACTCAAATGGCCTCCACAGTCACCAGATCTCAATCCAATAGAGCACCTTTGGGATGTGGTGGAACGGGAGATTCGCATCATGGATGTGCAGCCGACAAATCTTCAGCAACTGCGTGATGCTAGCATATAGGGCGTGTGGAGACTCCAGAAGTACTGTAAGTGCCTCTCTGATTGACATTTACTCTGTGTTGCTATACCTTGCACTTTGAACCTGTCCACTATCCACAGTAAGTATTGGTAATCTGCTGCTTCCTGGGCAATTGAGGGACGTGTGACTTAGCCACGCCCCAGAAACTACACTCTTTTGTCTTACTAAACGGGAGGCGGTACTCATCGTATTGCATAGGCATCGTTATCACCTGACCCTTCAGCTGGAGCGTCAGCGGAAGCGTCAGCCCTCCTGTGTAGCCCCATCCTGTGAAGACCCACTCGTGTAAAGACAAGCGAGTCTACCTGTGCGAGTCCACCGAGCTAGGCCACCAACAAGGCAACCTGTGCTCTTGCCATAGCACATCAACCTCTACACTAAGATGTGCCTCAAGACAATCTCCATGATCACCGGTGTCCGCAATCATCATTACCGCCACCACTCGCGGCAAAGAAATGTATCCTACCTCAAGTCACTTCAACAAGCCAAACCTCCACGTGCCTCCTTCTCCGTTGGATTGTGGAACTGCCAGTCTGCAGTAAACAAAGCTGACTTCATCTCTGCATATGCTACTAACCAAAGTCTGGATCTTCTGGCTCTAACTGAAACTTGGCTAAAGCCTGAAAACACCGCTACCCCGGCTGCGCTATCTTCAAACCACGCATTCTCTCACACCCCCCGCCCATCCAATCGAGGAGGTGGAACGGGCATCCTCATCTCCAACAAATGGAACTTCAAGACTCTTCCGACTGAACATAACTACGTATCATTTGAGTATCACACCATCTTGATTACGGCCCCGATTAAAATCTCTGTGGTTGTCGTCTACCGTCCACCAGGACAGCTAGGTGACTTTGTGGATGAGCTAGACACACTTCTGTCTTCCCTCCCCGAGCTAGACTGCCTGCTACTCGTCCTAGGTGACATGAACATCCACCTGGACAAATCCTGCTCCGAGGACTTCCTGTCTCTCATAAAAGCATTAAACATAGAACTGGTCTGCAGCCCCCCGACCCATAAAGGTGGCAAACAACTTGACTTAATTCTCACCAGAGACTGCAAAGCTGACTGTCTGCTGGTCACGCCTTTACACACGTCTGACCACTTCTTCATCCGCTTCTCTGTCTGCCTCCCGGAACAGCCCCCTGCTCCTACACCAATGATCTCATTCCGCCGCAATCTCAGGAACCTGCTACCCGAGCAGTTTACCTCCGCTGTTGCCTCCGTGCTGCCTCCTCTTAGCACATTGGAATCACTAGAGGTTGATGCTGCTACAGAGTCCCTCAGCTCTACACTGAGCTTGTGCTTGGATAGCCTGTGTCCTCTATCCACCAAACCTGTACGCTCTACCCAGCCCCGCCCATGGCTGACTGATACCATCCGCAAGTTGCGCTCCACCCTCAGAGCTGCAGAAAGAAAATGGCACAAAACCAGTAATCCTGAAAACCTCAAGGATCTCCAGGCTCTTCTTGTCTCCTTCTCTACTACCATCACTACTGCAAAAACTGCTTACTACAATGACAAAATCAGCAGTACCACTGACTCACGGAAACTATTTTCCGCCTTCAAAACACTGCTCAATCCGCCTCCGCCTGCTACAAACCTCTCAGCTGACAACTTTGCGTCATTCTTTACTGATAAAGTAGCTAAGATCAGCAAAACATTCTGTGACCCGCCCAGCCATCATAGCCCATCGCAGCCCATCGAAGCCCATCGAAACCCACCCCAGCCCAGCCCAGCTCCTCCCCCGATCAATGGCGTATCTCTCGCCTCATTTACTCCTCTCACTGAGAGCGAGGTATCAAAACTACTCACTGGTAGCCGTCCTACTACCTGTCCACTGGACCCAATTCCTACAAAACTCCTACAAGCCATAGCCCCCACTGTGGTGCCATCAATGACATGTGTGATAAACGCTTCACTTGCCTCTGGGATCTTTCCATCCACTTTCAAACAGGCAAGGGTTATGCCGCTTCTTAAAAAACCCTCACTCAACCCCGCCCAGGTTGAGAATTACAGACCGGTGTCTCTCCTCCCCTTTCTATCTAAGACCATAGAAAGGGCGGTCTCAAAACAAATCACCGACTTCCTCACTCAGAACGAGCTGCTCGACAGGAACCAGTCGGGATTCAAAAGCGGCCACTCCACGGAAACAGCTCTGCTATCCGTAACAGAAGCTCTAAGAACAGCTAGAGCTGCGGGCCAGTCCTCCGTACTGATCCTTCTAGACCTATCAGCTGCCTTCGATACAGTCAACCACAGCATTTTACTATCTATACTCTCAAACATGGGCATCTCGGGCACATCACTATCTTGGTTCCGATCCTACCTCTCTGAGCGCTCCTTCATGGTGTCATGGCAGGGACATACATCCTCGTCCCAAAGCCTCGGTACAGGGGTCCCCCGAGGCTCGGTACTGGGGCCTCTTCTCTTCGCCATGTATACTACTTCACTGGGCCAGATCATCCGCTCTCATGGCTTCTCGTACCACTGCTACGCAGATGACACGCAGCTGTATCTGTCATTTCAGCCAGATGACCCTACCGTCTCAGCACGAATCTCGGCATGCCTCTCCAACCTATCTGTCTGGATGAAGGATCACCACCTTCAACTTAACCTGTCCAAGACTGAACTCCTGGTTATCCCAGCCCAGCACTCAATCAAACACAACATCAACCTAAACTTTGCCTCTACCACGGTTGCTCCCACCAGGATGGTGAAAAACCTGGGCGTCATGATTGACGATCAGCTATCCTTCAAGGACCATATCGCCTCGACTGCCAGGTCGTGCCGCTTTGCACTCTACAACATACGGAAAATCTGACCGTACCTGAACCAATATGCTACCCAACTCCTGGTACAGGCCATGGTCATATCCCGCCTCGACTACTGCAATGCCCTCCTAGCTGGCCTACCAGCTTGCTCAATTAATTCACTGCAAAAAGTCCAGAATGCAGCGGCGCGTTCGGTCTTTAAGCAACCTAAAAGAGCACACGTCACGCCTCTGCTCACTGACCTACACTGGCTACCGGTGGCTGCCCGAATCAAACACAAGTCACTGTCTCTTGCCTACAGAGTGATTTCAGGGTCTGCGCCTACCTACCTAAACTCAATCATAATGGCTTACACCCCCGCCCGGGCGTTGCGCTCATCACAACAGCACCGACTGGCCTCGCCCTCCTTAAACACAAGGCGATCTCAGTCGAGATCAATCGCATCTGCAGTTCCCCAATGGTGGAACAAGCTACCAGTTGCTACAAGAGCAGGGGCGTCCCTCCCTGTCTTTAAGAAGCTCTTAAAAACCCTTCTCTTCCGAGAGCACCTGAAACCATGTTGAATAATGAAGCCATGATGCTCACTTTGTTCACTGTTATTGAACCTATGTTGATCACTCTTATGCTATTGAAGTTGAATCGCCTTTGTCTTTATTGCTCTTGATTATATTGAAACTTGACTATGTCCTCAATTGTAAGTCGCTTTGGATAAAAGCGTCTGCTAAATGTAATGTAATGTAATGCTATCATGTCAATATGGACCAAACTCTCTGAGGAATGTTTCCAGTACCTTGTTAAATCTGTGCCACGAAGGATTAAGGCAGTTCTGAAGGCAACTAGCAAGGTGTACCTAATAAAGTGGCCGGTGAGTGTATATCACCATGCATTCATAACCTCGTGATTCAGTGAGAGTGAGGCCAAAACATCGGAAAGTATGTCTTTGTGACATTTCTTTATTTACATTTTGTAACGGAAAATGAAAAGCTGAAAAGATTTAAAGAACTAGAAGAACTAATTATTTTTCCCTCTGTTGGGCATGCGCGCGCTACGGCGGGATTGGACACGTCTGGGTCCAGTAGTGGCAATGCGCGATGTGCTCGCCCTGGAACAAGCGTGCCTGCATTTAAAGGGAATGTGAGACGACGCTCTGATTGGTTTATTGCACGTTACGCCCAAACCACACCTATGACTAATGTAGCTACTTCAGACCAACCCATTTTAGATTTGTGCTGGGTGCAAGCGTCATTTATCCCGCCGGCATAATAGCAACAGCGCCCAAGATCCGCCCACAAAGCTACTTGCGCTTTGCGTTTGATACTTGCGTTTCAGACCGGCAAGATAGAGCCCTATGAATCTAGGTAGGAACTATGAAAACTATAAACTAGTGGTGGGCCGTTAACGCGCTGCGATAACGCGAGACTCTTATCGCGCGATAATAAAATTATCGCTGTTAATCTATTCTCAAAGTTGGGTTGGGAGCTGGGTCTATACCGGATTTCCACCAAGGAAGGTAAGCGCCGCGGAACGGCTGCGCTGCGGAGCGGCTGCGTCCTCTGCCCGGCGACCCCCCCCCCCATCGGTCGTAGGTCTGGGCAGTGGCGCCTTAATGCACGGGCTTACCTGGGCTCCAGCCCGGGACCTCGGCCAATCAGGGGCCTCATAAAAAAAATATATTTTAAAAAAAGATGATAAACGTCCGTATTCGCGGTGTCATTACTGCCCCCCCCGTCGACAATCGCGAACCCCCCCCGCCAACAATCGCGCACCTCTCCCCCTCCGATCAACAATCGCGCCATCCCCCCCCCCCACACACACACACACACACACACACACACACACACACACACACACACACACACACACACACACACACATTATGAATGCCTTTGACAGAATTCAAATGAGCCATTTTAATGTAGATTAATTCCAAGATTACAGTGAGATTAATCTAGATTAAACAAATTAATCTATGCCCACCACTACTATAAACACAAAATCACTCGCCTGGAGGAAAAGAATACAAACACTTCAAGATGAAACAGAGACAAGACTTG
Source organism: Merluccius polli (assembly GCA_030340625.1). Lineage (NCBI taxonomy): Eukaryota > Metazoa > Chordata > Actinopteri > Gadiformes > Merlucciidae > Merluccius > Merluccius polli. The sequence goes on from JAOPHQ010000939.1 coordinate 35,124, forward strand.
GGCTGGGGTGAACAACAGGAACGAAACACTCTGGTACAAGACAAAGGGAGACGCAGACTATAAGACACATGAGGGCAATGGGGAACAGGTGAACACAATCAGGAATCAGGGAAGACAATCAGACTGGTGACACATGAGGAAGGGCAAGTGATCTGAAAAGAGAGGGGAGTTAATTTTCAAAATAAAACAGGAAGTCACAAGACAAAATAAAACCCAGAACAAGACAAACCTCACCGCGGTGTGACAGTACCCCCGCCTCTAGGGCCGACTGCTGACGGCCCAGGTTGTTCAGGGTGGTCCCTATGAAAATCCTCTATTAGACTAGGGTCTACTATGTAGCGGGAGGGGATCCACTGTCTCTCCTCTTGTCCGTATCCTTCCCAGTCCACCAGGTATTGTCTACCCCCGGCTGCGTACCGCCAGCAACTGCTTGACCTTGTAGACTGGGCCGCCGTCTACCACTTCTGGCAGTGGCGGAGGTGTGACAGCTGGGACCATGGGACTCTCCTTGGCCGGTTTGATCTGGCTTACGTGGAAGGTCGGGTGAGCACGGAGGGATCGAGGCAGGGGAAGGCGGACGGCCACGGGACTAATGATCTTGGTGATGGGGAACGGACCCACGAACCAAGGCGCCAGCTTCTTGGAGGGGACCCTGAGATGGAGATCTTTAGCAGAAAGCCACACCCTCTCACCTGGCTGGTAGGCTGGAGTGGGTCGTCTCTTGCGGTCCGCCACTTTCTTGACTCGGTCCCCTTGATGAATTAACACCTGCCGGGCGGAGAACGACAAACTACAGCATGGGCGGAGGGCACAGACACTTCAGGCTCGTTGTCTGCAAAAACAGGGGGCAAGTAACCAAATACACATTCAAACGGTGAAAAACCAGTGGCTGAGGTGGGCAGTGAGTTGTGGGCATACTCGACCCAGACCAGGTGCTTGCTCCATGTAGAGGGATTCTGGGTGACCAGACACCGGAGGCCGGTTTCCAGTTGCTGGTTTAGGCGTTCGGTCTGGCCGTTGGCCTCCGGGTGATATCCGGAGGTCAGGCTGGCCTTAGCTCCGATGAGTCGACAGAACTCCCTCCAGAACCGGGAAACAAACTGGGGCTCCCAGTCGGATACTATGTCCTTGGGAAATCCATGAATCCTGAAAACATTGTTCATCATGATCTCCGCCGTTTCCTTGGCGGAGGGCAGTTTTGGCAGTGCAATGAATCTAGCCATTTTGGAAAATCTATCCACCACTGTGAGGACAGTGGTGTTACCTTGTGACACTGGGAGCCCTGTGACGAAGTCCATAGAGATGTCAGACCATGGTCTGGAGGGGATGGGGAGCGGCTGTAAGAGCCCCATGCATGACCTGGAGGACGTCTTGTTACGGGCGCAGACCAAACATGCCTCTATGTACTCCCGGACCCCCGGCTCCATGGATGGCCACCAGAACCTCCGAGAGATGGCGAACATAGTCCTCCGAACTCCCGGATGGCAGGAAAGCAGCAAGGTGTGGGCCCAGTGGATCACCTGTGGGCGCAACTCAACCGGGACAAACAAACAATTCTCTGGGCACCCACGAGGTGGCGGAGCCTCACCATTTGCCGGCTTAACCTCATTTTCTATCTGCCAAGTCACCGCTCCAACCACACAGGTTCGTGGGAGGATAGTCTCTGGTTCCTTGGCAACAGGCTCGGGGTCAAAGAGTCGAGACATGGCGTCTGGCTTGCCGTTGCAGGACCCTGGCCTGTAAGAGAGAGAAAAAGAAAACCGGTTAATAAAAAGCACCCACCTGGCCTGGCAAGAGTTGAGTCTCTTGGCTTTTCTGATATATTCAAGGTGTTTGTGATCAGTCCAGACCAGTGTTGGTCATTTTACTTTAAAAAAGTAATTAGTTACAGTTACAAATTACTCCTCCCAAAAAGTAATTGAGTTAGTAATTGAGTTACCTAATTGTAAGAGTAATTAGTTACTCAGCAAAGTAACTGTGGCGTTATTTTTCATGTTCTATATGCTATTACATTCTATAACATCTTTAACATCAAAGGTGTTTATATTAACTGATTGAAGAATGAAAACACTATATACAGTATTTTAGAACATTTGGTATTTATTTGAACTCAATATATTGCAGCCTGTTAAGCCATAGAGAGAGATCTCTATGGCTCTGTGCAGCACGTGTGGCCAACACACCTTGCGCTTCATTCAACCAAATTGTAGTAATGCTAGGGTGACCATTTATGAGTTGTTGAAAAGGAGGACGCCTCAGCCCGGGGGTGGCGATCGGGGGGGGGGGGGGGGGGGGGGGTGCGCGCAATAGTAACACACCGCGGACCTACGACCGGCAGGGGGGGCGGACCTACGACCGGCGGGCGGACCTATGACCCGCGGGGTTGTCTCAAAAAGGAGGACAAATACGCGTCCAGCTTGATGCTGCGCCAGACGCCAGACAGGGCTTTGAAAAACCGGACAGTCCAGCCTAAAGCCGGACGAATGGCCCTAAGTAACGCGCCACTTCACATTCTCAGTAACGGTAACGGTGTTGCAACGAGGGAAAAGTAATTAATTAGATTACTCGTTACTGAAAAAAGTAACGCCGTTAGTAACGCCGTTATACTCTAACGCCGTTATTACCAACACTGGTCCAGACAATGAATGGATGGTTTGCCCCCTCAAGCCAGTGTCTCCACTCTTCCAGGGCAACCTTGACCGCCAGTAGCTCCCGGTTACCAACATCATAGTTCTGCTCCGCTTTGGACAGCCGGCGTGACATGAAAGCGCAGGGATGCATCTTCCCATCCTGCTCTGACCGTTGAGAGAGGACTGCCCCGATCCCTTTGTTGGACGCGTCTACCTCGACCACGAACTGTCGCTGTGGGTCTGGCATGGTGAGGATGGGAGCCGAGGTAAAGTGACGCTTGAGGGTCTGGAAGGCTGTCTCCACCTCTGGAGACCAGTGGAAACGCACCTGAGGGGAAGTAAGAGCATGGAGCGGGGCAGCTATTGCGCTAAAGCCTTTGCTGAACCGTCTGTACAAGTTAGCAAAACCGAGGAACTGCTGAACCTTTTTACGGCTATCAGGTGTGGGCCACTCAGCCACAGCGCTATTTTTATCCGGGTCCATCTGCACTCTTCCAGGGGCTACAATGAAGCCCAGGAAGGAGACGGTGTTGGCATGGAACTCACTCTTTTCAGCTTTGACATAGTTTGTTTTCCAGCAGTCTTTTTAGTACTTTGGTTACATGGTCCTGGTGTGTGTCAAGGTCAGGGGAGTAAATAAGAATGTCATCAAGGTATACATAAACAAAATGGTCAAGAAAATCCCTAAGTACCTCATTAATCATTGCTTGGAAGCTCCTCACAGCGTTGGTTAACCCGAAAGGCATGACCAGGTACTCATAATGACCGCTTGGGGTATTAAACCCCGTTTTCCACTCGTCACCGTCTCTTATTCTGATCAGATGGTAAGCATTGCGTAGGTCTAGTTTAATGAAAACTTTGGCCTGCTGGAGCTGGTCAAACACGGAAGACATGAGAGGAAGTGGGTAACGTTTTTATATTGTAATGTCATTGAGGGGACTGTAGTCTATGCAAGGTCTTAGGGACCCGTCCTTCTTGCCCACAAAGAAGAAACCGGCACCTGCTGGTGATGATGATGGGCGGATCAACCCTGCCTTCAGTGAGGTCCCGATGTACTCCCGCATGGCCTCCCTCTCTGGCCCAGAGACCGAGTACAGGTGGCCCTTGGGAATGGTGGAGCCTGGAATCAGTTCAATGGCAGTCATATGGCCGATGAGGAGGGAGTAACATGGCCTTAGTCTTAATAAAAACCTCCCGAAGGTGGTGGTAGCAGGAGGGCACGGAGCTCAAGTCCGGGTACTCGGAGTCTATGGTGGAGTTAGCAGAGGTAAGGTTAGCCACAGTTACATCTCTCCCCTTGAGTTGAGACGTCAAAACAGTCACCAACACAGTCCTCCCCCCATCCCATAATTTCTCCCATTCTCCAGTTTACATGGGGGTTGTGGTGAAACAGCCATGGCTGTCCCAATATCAGTGTTTGGGATGGTGACTTGAGTAAATAAAAACGTATGTGTTCCCTGTGCTCGTTTATGTGCATTTTGAGGGGTTCAGAGATGTGTGTGATGGTGAAGAGTTATTTTCCGTTGAGAGCTTTGGTGTTGATTGGTTTAACTAAAAGTTCGGATTTGAGGCCCAACTCCTCGGCTAAACCCCAATCCATTAAACTCTCATCAGCCCCTGAGTCTATAAGCGCACCAAGTTCTGTGGCAGTGTGGTGTATTACCTTGACTGTGGTGAGGGTACGTGACACGGAGCTTGAAGCAGTGAACTGACTCACCACTGTAGATCTCTTGGCTGAGCAGACGGCGACGCGATGGCCTAACTCCCCGCAATAAAAGCACCGACCCTCCTGCTGTCGTCTCCGTCGCTCCTCTTGCGTCAGCCAAGCCCTTCCCAGCTGCATGGGCTCTCCCTCCCCTTCCGTGGGAGTCCCGCCAGCCCGGTGCTTGTGGGTCTCTCTGCTGATTGGCTGCCGCGTTGTTGTTTGAGTTGGCGGACCCTGTTGTCCGTCCGGATGGCGAGCGCGATGAGGGAGTCTAAATCTGGGGGTAGATCCAAAGGAACAAGAAGGTCTTGAATGGGGGCTGCCAGCCCCTTCAGGAACACATCATACAGGGCTGTGGTGTTCCACCCACTTTCCGCAGCCAAGGTGCGGAAGTGGATAGCATAGTCACAAACAAAGTTGCTGCCTTGTTTTAGTCTGCTCAGCTCCTGAGCTCTTTCCCGGTCGCTGGAGGCTCGGGAGCTGTGGTCGTCTGGGCGGAACGGTCCTGCAGGGCCTGAATTTGAGACACGAGGTGACTCAACTGATAAGCCATAGTTGTCTGAAACTCCTCCTGACGGGAGAGACGGGCCTCTTGAGCGCGCAGGAACTCACGTCATCTGATCAGTCTCTGCTGAGTCCATACTGGCCAGACTGTCAGGCCTGAGCTATAAAGAGGACTCAGATGCAGAGTGTAGATCAATGAGTGGAGTTTATTAATGCTTCTAGACCTCAGGACAAGGTGATTAAATAAAAACGGCTATGAAAATTATACTACAAGTCTAATATGAAAAAACAAAAACCACTCCAAAAGGGAGGGACAAAACAGCAGACACAAAAGGAAATAAACCAACAGAAAATCACTCCAATATGAGGAAGACAAATGCTAAATGCTAAAGATACAAAACAAAAGTGCTCTTCTTCATAAACGGAGGCTCAGACTATGTCTAAGATGCTACACTAGAACAAAAATTCACTCCAAGGGAGGCTAAAACACACTATGAATCTAGGTAGGAACTATGAAAACTATAAACACAAAATCACTCGCCTGGAGGAAAAGAATACAAACACTTCAAGATGAAACAGAGACAAGACTTGGGCTGTGGCAACTGGCTGGGGTGAACGACAGGAACGAAACACTCTGGTACAAGACAAAGGGAGACGCAGACTATAAGACACATGAGGGCAATGGGGAACAGGTGAACACAATCAGGAATCAGGGAAGACAATCAGACTGGTGACACATGAGGAAGGGCAAGTGATCTGAAACGAGAGGGGAGTTAATTTTCAAAATAAAACAGGAAGTCACAAGACAAAATAAAACCCAGAACAAGACAAACCTGTGACAGTTCTAATGTATTCTCCAATTGTTGTTGCTGTTTTTTCCTATATGATGAGTACGATATGATTTTTCCTCTGATTACAGCCTTCCCAGTTTCCCACAGCAGTGAAGGTGAGGTGTCTAGAGATTTGTTCATCTCCAAAAAGAATGCCCACTCTTGCCTTATAAGGGTTGTAAAGTTAGGGTCTTCTAACAGTGAGGTATTAAGGCGCCAAGTAGCTAAAGTTTTAGCATGTCTTTGAGTGTTTATAGACAGAGAGACAGGGGCGTGATCACTGATTACAATTGGATGGATTGTGTTATCTGATATCTTGGTTATTAGCGAGTTGCTGATGATAAATAGGTCAATTCTAGATGAACATTGGTGAACTGTTGAAAAATATGAATATTCTCTCAAAGAGGGGTTCCTCATTCTCCAACTGTCGCTAAGGGCATAGTCCTCCATATATTGCTTTATTATGTCAGTGGAGTGCCAGTTTCTTAAGTTGCCAGAGGTGCTTGAGTGGTCAATTGTGGGATTGATGACAGTATTGAAGTCTCCTGCTATGATAAGGTTGTTTGAATTTGATAATATGGAAAAGAGATTATGAAAGAAAGATGGATCATCATTGTTAGGGCCATAACTGTTTGCCAGTGTAAATGTTATATGATTCAGAGTTGCATTAATGATGATGAATCTTCCGTCTGGGTCCATGATAGATTGATTTAGTGAGAACTGAATATCTTTATTTATTAAAATGGAGACACCTCTTTGTTTGCTTGAGTATATTTTGTCGAAATTGTCTAAATTTAAGATGCTGTAATTCTGAGTGTGTTAAGTGTGTTTCTTGTAGGAAGCAAATATCAGCCTTTAATTTTATTAGATGATTAATTGCTTTAAGTCTTTTGGATTGGTTACGGTGTTGCGGATTAATAATAAACATATGTATCAGCAGCTACACATAGCTACACAAGGAGTAGAAATAAATGTATTTACCTGACCTGACCATTAGATGGCGGCAAACAATACACTGGGGGCTGGCGCTCAACACTAGCGTCATAGAGGCCACGCCTCTGACTTCCGGCGGAAGTCGCCGGCTCAAGCCAGAACACCCCAGGCAGCGCATCGGAAGGATGCAAAGCTACTAAGGATGCAAAGCTTGGGGCTCTCCACGCGGCGTGAAATACATATAATACTTCTCCTTCTGGTTCATAGTTAAATAACTTAAACCTAAACAAATAAAGTGAGTTATAAGCGTTCCTGTTGTCGGCAGCCTTCTTCCCCGGGACACAAACCCCACAACGGAAGCCGCGTATATTCCATGTTATCAAGTTAAGTGGTTGCATGTGTGTATGTCAGGTGTATCAGAGTTGTGGGCTAGTACGTATGTGTGGGTTATGAAATGATAAAGAAAAAGAGAGAGTGAGGAAGGGGAGAGAGGGATGGAGGGGTTCGGTTGATGGAATATGGTGTGTGTGTTTTTGCTCGTCAGTGTTGGGTGGGTGTGTGTCATATCTCGCATAACATGTTTTCCAGCGTTTTTACTTGGGGTTGAGCTGAGAGGTAAAAGTGGTGTTGAACATGAATACAGAGCTAACAAACAGATACTGGGTACGGGGACATAGACAAACAGGGAGACAAGACATAAACAAGCAAGAACTAACAAATAGACACTGGATACGGGGACCTTTCCCACATATAGACATGGACAAACAGAGAGACAAGACATGAACAAGCAATATGGAGAGTGAGGCACATGCCTTATCTGAGATTGGAAAGACAGAGAAGAGGGAGGGAGAGAGAAAAAGAGAGGGAGAGAGAGAAAAAGAGAAAAGAAGAGAAAACACAACTGAACGAGAAAAAAAAAACGAGAGTATTCATTCAGAAAAGCTATGGTGTTTTTTCATGGCTCCGGAATAACTGTCCATTTATATAGAGTTTATCAACTGCCAATACTGCACCTATGTTGTTTCTCCGGTTTTCCTTTAGTATGGGGTAGAGAGCTTTCCTTCGTTCGTTTATTTCCCGTGGGTATTGATCATTCATTCCAAAGTAAGTGTCCTTGTGTTGTTTTCCTTTGCTTTTGACCAGTTATTTTTGTTGATAGTGTTCAAATTTTGCGATGATGGGCCTAGTTTTGTCCTGCTGTTGTTTGCCGAGACGGTGAACTCGGTGGAAAGTGAGATTTTGAGCGACGTCAGCGGGTAATTTGAGTTGAGATTTCATGTTTTGAATCTGCAACTCTGGGTTATCGGGTGATGTTTCTGGGATGCCTGAGAAGATGAGGTTATCGCGCATCGAGCGTGTTTGGCTGTCTAGAATTGCTTCTTTCATCTGTTTGTTTTCAGCGGTGACGTTTTGCATTTGCTGAGTAAGTGTTGTTACTGAGGTGTGGAGCTCCTAATTTGCTTGTTGTAAGTGTTTCGATTTGATTGTAAGCAAATTCAAGGCTTTTTCGCATGTCGTTTAACTCCTCGTGTATCGTGACCAGCATGTCCAGTTTTTTGTTGATGCTTGCCAGCATACTAACCTCTACTTCAGTGGTGAGCAGATCATCTGTGTCTGTTGCAGAGTCTCTCTTTCTTCTCTTGGAATCTGGTTTGGGTCCGTCGGTATTATCCATGGCTGAATGAGAATGGTGATGGTACTCGTCAATAAAGGCCTCCAAGTCCGTTAAATCCTCCAGAGTGCAGTTGAATTGTGGTTCGTATAGAGTATATAGTAGTCGATACAATGTTAATTTGTTTTAGACCGGGGAAAAAGTTTCAAATCACAAGGTATTGATCTCGTCCTGTTGCGTCTGCTATCAGCTGTGCGCCGCCATGTTTGTGTTCCTCCCTCCTTTGTGTTCCTTCCTCCTGGATTTTATTTTCTCTTCCAATCCATTCAACAATTTAATCGGCTATTTCCATTTTGTCATATTCAATCACACATTTCCTGTGGCATTAAAGGGGATGTTTTGTGACAATATATGGTCATTTATGTGCGTAAATGTATGGTAATGTCTGTGGTCTGACACAGGCCAGGTGAGGGTGTAAACCAGCTATTAACAACACACCCTCCACACACAGGCCACAATAGGCAATGAAAAACACACACCATTAATCAAGCTATTTTGTCCAACAAACCACACCTAACTCGATCAGAATGAAGACTTGAACTTGAAGACTAAACTGGTTTGTTTGGTATGGAAGTAAATCTGTGCACTGAAATATTTATGCATTGAAATAACGTATCTGAATTTTTTGCCTCTGAATTTAACTCTTTACATTTTCAATAAATCATTTTCACCTTTATTTTTCAATGTTAAAAAATTCAACGTTAAAAAATTCAACTCAAATATTTTCGACGTCCCAAAATTCAACCTGCCAAAGTCAGCCTCAAAATTCAATGTACGAAATTCAGTGTTAACATCCGGGGACCCAAGAAAGAGCAATCGATCCTAGATGCTAGATCGCGGTCAAGCAAGGAGCGCGCTGGACGCCCTGTCCGGCGTCCAGCGCAGCATCAAGCCGGACGCGTATTTGTCCTCCTTTTTGAGACACCCCCGCCGGTTATAGGTCCGCCCGCCGGTCATAGGTCCGTGGTGTGTTACGATCGCGCGCACCCCCCCCCCCCCCCCCCCCGCCGGTCGTAGGTCCGGGGTGTGTTACGATCGCCCTACGACCGGACCTATGACCTATGACCACACCACGGACCTATGACCGGCGGGCGGACCTATAACCGGCGGGGGTGTCTCAAAAAGGAGGACAAATACGCGTCCGGCTTGATGCTGCGCTGGACGCCGGACAGGGCATTGAAAAACCGGACAGTCTCTGGCCACCCTATTGTTGCGGTTGCCGTTGGACATGGCTAAAATATCAAGTAAATCTGCTTTGCCCTCCCGCGTGAGAGTAAGGTATCCAACGAGTGACGTCACCCACTCGCTCTCCTTGCTTGACCGCGATCTAGCATCTAGGATCGATTGCTCTTCCTTGGGTCCCCGGATGTTAACACTGAATTTCCTACATTGAATTTTGAGGCTGACTTTGATTTATTGAAAATGTTAAGAGTTAAATTCAGAGGCAAACAAATCAGATACGTTATTTCAATGCATAAATATTCAGTGCTTATAATTCAATGGGTTTTTATTTTCAAAACCCGATAGCACAGATTTACTTCAATAGTTTGGTCAATCTGAGCTCTCTGTTGTATTGTCATTGTTTGCTATGCATGGCAGTTGCAGGTTTATAAGCCCATGAACATGTATCCACAGCCTCTTTCTCACATCAGTTCACTTCATGACATGTAAGTTGTTGATTTCAAGAATAATAAGCGGTATTAATCAGTTATTTTATTATTTATTTATTAATATTTTTAGATATGTTTAATATAGACATTTAATATAACTTCAGGAAAAATGAATAAATACATCAGTCACTTTAGGTTTGTTTTCCAGGTTTCTGCTTGTGTTTAGAGATTGACTGTGACATGTGACTTTTAAGAAAATTAAAATATGATGATAGATGATATAAGGTCATATAAAATTGAGATCCTACTAATGCCTCAGGGAGAGAAAGCACCTCAACGACAAGAGAACCCACTGGAAACCGAGAAAGGATGTAAAATATGTGCGAGCATAATTACAAGCTTGAAAATACCAGAACAAATGAGATTGGGGTGAATTATACTTAAAGGGAAGATCATTAAAAGGCAAATGAGGCCCTTTAAATATAAATCTAGGAAACGAGCCAGGCCTCTTTTCACAATGTGAAATCTGATGTCTAAATTAGAGGGAGGAAAAGGAAACAAGTGGTTATTAAAAATGGGGCTGCGTGGGGTGCGGGCAGCAAGTTTAAAATGTTGCCTGAATTGTTTCCAAAGGCTTTCTAATGTATTTGGGACAACATATCTGTCTGTATCTTGGAACACTTTTAAGCCAGTGTGTTCAAAATGTTATACAAACAAGTTACATGTGTCTGCTATTTAATGGTGTAGCTGATCCGTGGTGTGTTACGATCGCGCGCGCGCCCCCCCCGCCGGTCGTAGGTCCGCGGTGTGTTTACTATTGCGCGCACCCCCCCCCCATCGGCCGTAGGTCCGAGGTGTGTCGCGTGCGCCCCCCCCCCCCCCCCCCCCCTTTGGTGCAATACTTTGGTGTTTGTGTTAAGGTTTGTGTTGGTGCACAACGGATCATATTGCTTGGATGATTAGATTCAGTGATGTGGATGCAAATTAATTGAAACGGTTGTTTTAATCAACAGTTTGTATTATTCAGCATCAGTACATTACTGAAATGACGGTGAGAGGGGAACTCAATCAATCAACTTTTATTTATTTATTTATTTTTTCTCAGTAACGCATTACTTTTTGGTTTAAGTAACTGAGTTACTAACTGAGTTACTTTTTTACAAAGTAACTAGTAACTCTGACTAGTTACTATTTTTCAGTAACTAGCACAACACTGCTTATGACAAAGACTTTACACTTTTTATTGAAAGCTTTTTATTCAACACTTGGAAGGATGCAGGGCCTCCAGGCTGACAGGACAGACACAGCAGGAAGAGAGCAGATCGGCAGGCAGGCAGGCAGGGCTGGAGCGTGGATTGGTTAGATTTAGCAATGCTTAGCAATGATCTGGCCCTAGTGACTTGAAAACCAGAGTAGATATACTGCTTGGTGCTAATCAGCTGATGCGCTGCAGGTGTGTGAAGCCAGAGGAAAGTGAGGTGGATGCCAAGACCAGAGAGGAACAGGAGCCTGGAGACACGCCCACAACATACAACACAGAACATAGAACACAGACAGACAAGGACACAGACAGACAGGGAAAATCCTGGCTGCCGCTAGGAGGCAGCAGAGGGAGCAGTGGTGGACATGACAAGCCATAGCCTATGATGTGCCTCACAGGGCCCACAGAGTAGCCTCCAGGTTTTACACCAACATTGGAACATAGTAATAAAACTGAACAACATGCACAAATGTGCACCAGCTTCAACAATTGAACATTAGTGTGTGTGTGTGTGTATGTGGTTAGTCACCGTCAAAATTACAGTGGTGACAGATGTATGGCATTCCTGCAGTGTAGTCTTCGTGGACCCACAGACTACAGGTCATGCACTGAACCCAACCTTCTTTTGGCTTTGAGTTATTGAAGTGTTCCATACACACGATACAGAAATTCTCATCATCATCTGAGGAATCTGTGTCCTGTGGCTCGATGTTATGCTTTTTCAGAGTTTTCTTTCTTGATGTTTTCTTCTCGACAGCCTAGGTCGTTGTTGGTTTGTGCGAGTTGAGTTGTCTTGTTTCTTGCACAGACCTATATTTGGCAAGCTGATTTCCCGTTTTACCTTGTCAGACCTTCTTTTCTGCTCTTCTTCCAGGGCAATCTTGACAGGTTTATCAGTGAGTATTGCTGTTTGTTCCCTCTTCCTTCCTGTTACAGGGACTTTTCTTGGTCCGGCTTTAGGTAAGGGTCACACATCAACTGGGCTAAAGTTCAAGTGACTCAGTGTTTTCTCAGCACAGCTTGATGAGGGGGGGGGGCCCTGGTGGACAGCTGGAGAAGACGCCTGGTGGACAGCCGAAGGAGTGGTCAGGTGGACAGCTGAAGGAGTAGTCAGGTGGACAGCTGGAGAAGACGCCTGGTGGACAGCTGGAGAAGATGCCTGGTAGACAGCTGAAGGAGTGGTCAGGTGGAAAACTGAAGGAATGGCCTGGTGGACAGCTGGAGGAGTGGCCTGGAGGACAGCTGGAGGAGTAGTCAGGTGGACAGCTGGAGAAGACGCCTGGCGGACAGCTGGAGAAGACACCTGGTGGACAGCTGAAGGGGTGGTCAGGTGGAAAACTGAAGGAATGGCCTGGTGGACAGCTGGAGGAGTGGCCTGGAGGACAGCTGGAGGAATGGTCAGGTGGACAGCTGGAGAAGTGGCCTGGTGGACAGCTAGAGAAGATGCCTGGTGGACAGCTGGAGGAGTGGCTTGGCTAGCAGCAGAATCAGGACGATCTGTGACCTGTGAAGGTGCATAGTCACTTTCCTGAAATATGTCTGGATTGTATGGCCAAATTCCACTGCACTCGAATCCAGCCTGTACATTCTTTGGTGTAGCCGCAGCTGGAAGTGCTATCCTCACAAGACCTGGTATGTCATATATCGTCATGGTCTTCCCTGGATTCATTCTCATCCAGGAGTCACTTGTGTTGTTCACCATATTCTTGAGTGGGCCATATACACTCCTGTTAGCATCACAATGCCATTATTCTTGCAGAAGTTGATGGCTGCAATTGACAAGTGTGAGCTATGGTCACTAGCACTAGTAGCACCTTTTTCTCAGGGATGACCCTAGTGTTATTTGCGAAGTGCATTAGAAAAATGACAAAATCCGCATCCTGCATCCATCCTGATTTATTTCAACTTCCAATACTTCCTATTGGCCCATCTCGTACACCCCACCCTTCCTCTTTGTTCTATTTTTAGTAGTATTATGTATATAAATCAGTTATTTTATTGCCTGTTTTGAAACTGTTTGTTTCTTGACTGAATGTTTTATTGTTGATTTTGTAAGGTGACCTTGAGTGTCAAGAAAGGCACCCATAAATAAAATGCATTATTATTATTATTATTAATAAAGTGGTCTGCATAACGTATGCGTGGGAACACAAACATTGGCAGAATTGTGTTTCCAATGGCATTGACTGCACATGCAATAGAGACCAGCATACCCCTTTCTCCTGATGTCATAGCCCCAACCTGTGCCACATTTTGCAATCACTCTGTCTGGGGTTTGCACAGTTGTTATCCCCGTCTCATCGACATTCTAAATGTCGTTAGGTTGTGCCTCTTTAGGACTTCATCAACCTTTCTGAAAAACTCCTAAGTGACAAAGTTGGGTTTCTTTTCATGTAGGCTGAAAACCAGTCTGCTCCAGCCTTTGAAGACTCGTCCCATGACTTTGGATGTCTGCACCCATATTTCACAGCAAGTTGATATACCACATCTCTCACCTGTAATTTCAATCACGTAAAAAAATATTCAATGTTTCCCAATCCATTATGTTTTACATTGCCATCAATATAAATTGCTTACTTTCCCCTGACTTATCCTTTTCCAATTCCTATCCGCTTACCTCACGTGGACACAGCCCAAAATATGCATCAGCAGGCCTCATCAGATATGCTATCAATTCATTCTCCTGCTCATCTGTGAATACCTTATTTCCACTATGGTAGCCTACACGTGGAAAGTTCCCTTGATCCCTTCTCTTCTACATACAATTTTGCCACAGATTTTCCCTGCTCTTTCACTATCATTTGGTGCTCTCTCCAAAATGTTGAGAGGCACCCCCCGGTCCATCTTTCTCTTCCAAGACCTAGCCATACTGAAATTTAAAAAAAAAAACATAAATACAACTAAAATTCTGCTTGGGGTAGGTTGTAATATTTATATTGTTGTTACAACTAACCCAGACTCTTGTAGCCATGAACTACCTTACCTTACAGCTAGCAGCAAAAACATTAGCACTAACAATTTGCATGAAAAATATCTACATAGACACACAATAAACATGATAATCACACATTTGATGAGTTTAACTACAAAGCAGGCAATGCTATCACAAAAATGAATTAAGTAAAAAAAAAAAAAACTTTACTTCAAAATTAGTTTTTTTTTCCCTCTAAAATTGTCTGTGTCTGCAGTAGAGTGCTACTTCCTCACATGTGGACTAAGGACTGAACTGAGCATGTGCAGAGTGAATTGGGTGATTTGTAACTTGTTCCTGATTGGAGGAATTTGACTTGTTACAACTGAACCATGTTACAATCATCTCTGGTCTCCCTACAGACCAAAGCCACCAGAGATGATGGAAGGGAAGAATTGTCCTCCATTATACACCAATCAATGTTTAAAGAGTTACACCAGGCATGACATTTTTGAAGATTGGCTGTCCAATAATAAAATAAAAGGTTAGGCAACGCATGGCCCCCGACCCGTAGCACTCCACTTTTTTAATGAAGCGCTGCCCGTGGGTTTTGTTTCTATGACAATACTAAATTGACAACACATCACCACTCTAACCACCGTTGTATGATAGCATTGCAGCATCGCAGCTGCATACGCTCTCTCCTCATTGGGAACCAGGGATTAAAAATGAAATGTTTTTCAGTTTGGTTCGTTCTGAGCAGAAACTTATTTTTCCGTTCTGTTCCAGTGTTCCCAGGCTTCTCCTCTAATTAATAACCGGTTAGACCCTTATAGGACAACGGTTAATAATGTTATTTTTAAAATGTCATTGCCTTTACAAAATGATTTCTATATCGATAATAGGATCAAATAAATAAGCATCAGAAAGAAAGTAACAATGGATTATTTGCAACTTTGCACAAGGCTGAATAAGTAATGCACCAGATTTAGGCCTACCTGCATGTAGCCCGACAGCCCCTCCCTAACCCTAACCCTACCTGCATGTAGCCTGACAGCCCCTCCCTAACCCTACCTGCATGTAGCCTGACAGCCCCTCCCTAACCCTATCTGCATGTAGCCTGACAGCCCCTCCTAACCCTAACCCTACCTGCATGTAGCCTGACAGCCCCTCCTAACCCTAACCCTACTTGCATGTAGCCTGACTAGCGCTACAAATGTTATTAAACAAACGAATAGGATGAGTGTGGGTGCAGGTGAAAGCTAAATGCAACCTTACCACCTCGCAGGCAGTTGAATACAGGGCCAGGGAGATATGGCTCAGTATCTGGCGGTAACAGGCTGCAAAAAACATTGTTAACTGTTAAGTGCATTGTTAACTGCTAATAAATGCATAATAAAGTATGTATTATTCTTAATAAAGCAAAAATGACATAATAAGTTAGTTAAACACATTGTTAGACATTGTTTTTACAGCTCCCCCTACATTTCTCAAATTAGGCTTTCAGGGGAGTGCATGTTCTCTTCAGGGGAGCCAAGCTCCCCTTAGCTCCCCCGTAATTCGAACTATGCCACCGGGTAATCAAAAGCGCTATTCCTCCTGGTTTGGTTGCACACGCAGTGATTGACGTGTTTTCTTTGTGCCGTAAACTGAGCCTAAATTTTTCCCAGGAGATCGTACCCGGTGGCAGACAGAGCTGCATAGTGAAAGCGAGGCTTATAGGGAATTGGTTTCCAGGGAGAACCTATTAGCAACCATTTTTGTATCGCTAAAAATTATGATCCTTTGCATGTCGTTAAGTAAAACCAACACGTAGTTTTGAGCTAGTCCCCACCCACTATCAACATTTTAAAAAGGCATGCTTCTGTCGCACTTCTGGTAGACACTTTGTTTCATTTAGGGGCGGGGCTATATTGCTGTCACCACTCCACTTCACAATCTTGAACCCATAGAGTGCAATTTTTAAACTTTGTGCATTTAAGTCCAGGATCAATCCATCACACTACTATGTAACCCATGATATCACTTTTCATCTAAAATAAGTTGTTTTAGGATTTGGTTTTCTGTTTAAGTTGCGTTCAGCACGCAAAGGAAAATGTGATGGCTTATTTTCTTTTTGGACCTTTCCTTGCAGAATGAACAGGGCTCCTACCCGGGGATTTGAAGAGGACGTGGGTGCTCAGACCACACACCACCTCATGTATCCCGAGAGCGCCGTTAACCTGGACAACGACACCAATCTCGTGCTGATCCCATACAAGACCCGGGACCTGCAGTGGCTCATCAGTGCCTTCACTACTGGCACCATCAAACAGTGAGTGAAGGCGCAGGGTCGTGAAGCTTAGAGACGCCACAGCCGTTTAGGAAAATGTATGGAAAAACAAGGCCGGTTGTGCGTCAATGCATTGGAAGTCTTTATGACACATGCGCATGAGAAAAATGAACGGTGCTGTAGGATTATTTAAGTATTTATTGAAGAGCTATATTTGAGTGTAATTTGTTAGAGATGCCATGGCCATCCGTCAGCTATTACTATAAGTGAGTGAAATGTGCTGTGATGATATCTGTTTAGAGTTGACTGCGCCTCTGTATGAGACCATTTAGATCAGGGGTTCTCAACCTTTTTCAGGCTGGGCCCCCCCAAAACTGGTTCATTGCAGTCGGGCCCCCCCCCATTGTTGACGGGGGGGGTGTAAAAAAATCAGTGTGTCTGTATTCACATTTGTGTGTTTGTGATAAGATTTGTGTGTCTGTATTCACATTTGTCTGTTTGTGATAAGATTTGTGTGTCTGTATTCACATTTGTGTGAGTGTAAAAAAAATCTGTGTGTCTGTATTCGTTTTGCAAGTAAAGACATATCTGCAAATGTGTACAGAGATCTGTAAGTGTACACACATCTGTGAATGTGTAAACAGATCTGTACATGTGTACTGAGATCTGTAAATGTCTGTCATCAGTTATAACTCAGGCGGGAGCTCTGATTGGCCGACACAAATCTTATCACAAACACACAAATGTGAATACAGACACACTGATTTTTTTTGATTTTTTTTCAAATGTGAATACAGACAGACAAATCATATTACGCACACACAAATGTGAATCTTATTACACACATACAGATTGAGATACGGGGGGGGGGGGGTGCGCGCAATAGTAACACACCGCGGACCTACGGCTGACTGGGGGGGGGGTGCGCGCAATAGTAACACACCGCGGACCTACGGCCAACGGGGGGGGGGGGGGGGGGCGCGCGCGATTGTAGCACTCCGGCCGACGGGGGGGTGGTGCGCGCAATAGTAACACACCGCGGACCTGCCACCGGCGGGGGGGGGGGGGGGGGGGGGGGGGGTGCACTGCGCGGTTACTATTGCGCTCTCAAAAAGGAGGACAAATACGCGTCCGGCTTGACGCTGCGCCGGACGCCGGACAGGGCTTTGAAAAACCGGACAGTCCGCCTAAAGCCGGACGCGTATTTGTCCTCCTTTTTGAACCCGCGCCCCCCCGGGAGAGTGTCCGCGCCCCCCCAGGGGGGCGCGCCCCACCGGTTGAGAACCACTGATTTAGATTATAGGCTTATTTGTGACCAATCAGGGCATCTCTTCCCTGATTGGTTCGGGGAATCCATCTTGCCTTTAAATCACACGTGCGTGAAATGCAACACTTCTCAGTGGCAGGGAAACGTAAGAAGCAAAGAGGGAGGAAGTGTTTTTTCAAATTTTTTCTCGTTTCTGCTCATTGCCAATGAAGTGGTAATGAGCTGCAGGTGGGGGCAATCAGGGTGACATAATGCATGGCAGGGGGAGGGGCTGATCTGAAATGACAGGAGAGTGAATGACAACCCAGGGAAACAAAACGGCATAAAGTAATCTGAAATAAGTGATAATGTGACAATCTTATGCATATTTCAATGTATATCATGTATCATATTTATATGGAACTGCAATTTTTCACCCATTTAGCACATTTGCCTTTATATTAGCCACCAAACAAGGAACTTACTAGCCTGGCAAGCCAGACCCACATCAGAAAGATGTAAGGTCTGGCGCAGCTCCATTGGCAGTGTGGGCGGGATAAACGGTTGTCTTTCAAGTTCCCTCTGCACGCAATAGGATAGCGCTACAACCAATCAGAGCAACGAAGAAGGTGACATAGTCAGAGCGACGGCCCTGACTACGTAATTAATCAAAACTCAGAATAAATATTTCTTTTCGAGGAAAGACTTCAGTGCCGTTCTTTGTTCTTCAAGTCTTGAAGAGTCGCGGCCAAAGCCGAGTCGAAAGACAACCGTTCGCCAGCAGCAGCAGCCATTGTTTACATAGACATATATACGTAGACGCCTCATGACGTGCTGGAACGTAACCCAGCGTCGCCGCCATATTGGTTGGGTCTCCTCACTCTAGTCTAGCATAGGAGTCAACGGGAGAGCAAGCTATGTCAGTATTTTGTGCAGCTTACGGCGCAGTATTGACACCAGATCGCGTGGGATTACCTTTCACAAGTAAGATTGAACAATAATTCTTATTATTTAAAAAAAAATAAAAATTATTAATTTGTCCTGTATCATAACTAAATCTCTGCCATTTATAACAAACCAAACTGTGTGAAAATCCGGTAAAAATTCGGGGAGTTATGCTTATTATTGTAGTTGGGGATACACCTTCCTCCATAGAAATGAATGCACTGGGGACGCACTGGGGACCCATACAAGATGGCGGCCGCGCTGCTACGTCAGCTCTAATGGGCAGCGTCAGTCTATGAGGCGTCTATGTATATTATGTCTATGATTGTTTACCTCTAACACGGCATGTCGTCATGGTAGCCCGGCTTCCGACTCCGCCCCTCACGCTGTGATTGGTCTGACATACTTGGTGTTTCCAGCACCAAAAAGCCGACGGAGCCGTGCTAGACTAGCCTAGCTGCCAAATAATTTTGCTGCTGCTAGGGGGTGTCTAGAGTTCTAGGCTAGGAACTTACCAAACTGTCATGATCCATTAAGCAGTGGTGTAATATGCTTTTAATGCTGATGGGTTTTTACCACCAGTGCTGATGATTTAATGTCATTACCAATGAATATACATTTTTTTTAAACATTCAAACCAATGTGTATTTCTCTCTATCCAGTTGCAAAAATAAAATAAACAAATGAAACCGGCCACCTCTACTCCAAATGAGAAATTTGTGTCCTTTGTTATTCAAATGAATCAGTGAAGTGTACATTAAGCCACATATACAAAATGGGTGAAATATTGCTTTAACCATTTGTGTCAAATAGTTACATCATTTAAGGTCACAAATAAAACAAATAACAATTAAGCACTTGACTCTTTTTTTCTCTGTTCATTATTGCAGTACATACCAACCTGTCATGTCCAGGATAAAGGCAAATAGAGAGAAGGTACGTTATGATGGTGTTTTTGTTTTTTGCATTCTATGAGTCTAACATACAGCAGTGCAGTTCATATTTTATAGTTTGTGATTCCTAGTTAGCTATGTCGCTACTGCTTAAACATAGGTATTATTCATTATCCTCCTATCTCATCCCATGTGCAGAAAAACAAATATGGCCGCAGCAGACTATAATAACAATGCCACTCAGGATAAGGTTGCCGTGCTGTTTTGTAGGTGCAGATTTTCAGTCCAACATTCATGAAGTACGCCTATGATAACTGGATGGACAAACATGGACGCTATCCCTCGACAGGCTTCTTCAGCTTGTTGTTTGCTCTGCATATATGTGATGAGGTGAGTTCAAATGTGTTATTATGAATATAATTATAAGTATATTTCGCCTTTTCATCCTTGGGCTTCATTTGGTCAAACTATTTGCTCACTTTCAGTTGATCATTTAAACAAGGGAAACTATTCAACTTCTGCATGCATATAGTATATAGTATGTTTTATTCTATCACAACACAATTGTTTTTTATTATGTGAATCCAAAAAATACATGAATAAAAATAAAAAGGCTCCACTTTCATAACATGTATAGTCCTATTAAAGTCAGCAGTCGTTTTGGTTTCAATGCTCCTTGCAGGTGAGCGTGTTTGGATACGGTGCAGATAAACATGGAAACTGGCATCACTACTTTGAGGACAACGTTGGAAATGGGTTCAGAAAGACAGGTGTGCACGGCGGGGAACACGAGTACAACATGATGATGCGCCTGAACGCCACAAACAAAATCAGAATGTTTACATGACATGATATGCTCTCCACCTGCCAAAACACATTGCATTTTTTTTCCGCCATTTTCCCTTTGATTAAAGGCCAAATAGATTTGCTTCGTTTGTTTTTGTTTTTTACTGGGATGTGGTAAAGATGAATTAAACACATTACAATGGAGAAGAAAACAGACTGGCAGTGAAACCTTTGAGGTTATTTTGTAATGTACAAACTAACAATATATCCATTCCACTTGTCAATGCTGAAATATGCTTTCATATTTATTTAGCAACAAATGTGCAATTTGTTTTACATTTAAAGATTACAAAATGGACTTAGTTTAATGAAAGCACTTAGAAATGACGGTCAACGCTTTCCTGAAATTAATAGTCAGAAAGGGTGCCTCAACCTTTTATCTGTTTGCTGCGTTTTGACATGAATAATTCTGGCTTCACTTTCAAGTCCATTCATATCACGTCGATATAATCTCTGCAAAGCCTATACTGGCACCTTGAAGGACTAACGAAACAAAGGCTGTGCCACGTGACGCGTAGTGGAAGGACCGTATGGAAAAGAGACATTATTGATTGACATTCTGACCTTTTCCAAGTTCAATACAAACCAACCATTAGACGCCAGAGCATCTCTAGGCATGTACTCGTTAATGACGTTTTTCACTTCGCTTTCAAGTGCCTTTTCGCTGACACCATTTTACCTTTTACTGTATACCATTTTGATAGCCCATTTGAAAAGTTGGATTTTTAAGTGCCTCAAACACTTTACACTTGATAAACATGTTGATGATGTTAATTGTTTTTTATATTTAATATATTTTTTGTTGTGCATGATCATTCTACCCAAATGTGTAGACCAAAGGGGAATGCAATAATAATCTAATAATATGAATTAATGAGCTACTGGTGGTGTTTCTCCTAAAATCACTGTTCTCTGTCATGGTTTGGTTCCTCGTGCCTTGCCCTGGTTCGTTTTAGGTCCTTGTTTTCAGGCTTTTCTTCGTCAAACAGCATTAAAACATGTTTAGGAGAACATTACCTGCATCAATAAAGATTTGTTCGCCACCTTGTGTGGATCTGATGTTGTGCTACTACCACTGACTATTTATCTTAAAGAGAACACTGTCATTGGACAATAAACCTGGGGGGTGTCAGTAACCATGGTAACTTGTACCACAGAACTAGCCTGCTCCGTCGCAGTCAAGCTTAGTTTAGCTGTGTGTCAAAGAATGTCCAACGGGTGGAAACAGACTTCCAAAAGACCGTTCCGTCAGGTGTATTTTTGCGCTCGCAGCGTTATGTCGATATGTTGCATATATATATATATCTTTATATACAGTCAATCTATATTTTCTCACATGCATAGGTGATGCCTTTGTCCAAAGACAACATATCTGGAACTGGTGCATTGTGTTGATTGGCCAGCCATCATTTTATTTTAAACATACATGATGGGAAAGGGACCTCTGATAGGCTACTGTGTGGGGGAGAGGGACCTCTGATAGGCTACTGTGTGGGGGAGAGGGACCTCTGATAGGCTATGTTTAGGGGAGAGGGACTTCTGATAGGCTACTGTGTGGGGGAGGGTGTCCTCTAATAGGCTACTCTGTGGGGGAGAGTGTCCTCTGATTGGCTACTGTGTGGGGGAGAGGGACCTCTGTTAGGCTACTGTGTGGGGGAGAGGGACCTCTGTTAGGCTACTGTGTGGGGGAGAGGGACACTCCGTTTACCTCAAACCGCACTCTAGGCTTTTTTTCACACCATAAACTTTTGCGGCTTAGATCCACCGACCACTCTGTGTGTTGGTATGGCACGTTCATTTCCTTGATGAACGTTGAAGTTGCTCCATTGCTGCCTTTTTGAGTTTCTCTCGGTAAGGGGTTTGGTGCACTTGATCTTGGTCCGGTCCATTTGTGTCTGTGTCTGTTGATTTGTGTTGTGTATTTTGAAAAGCCTGTTGACTTTTGCCATTTATCTTACATACGCCCATTGCACCTCCTGTTTTAAAACCCTAAAATCTCCAATGGATATGTGCCAAGCCGTCATCCATTTTATTGTGGTTTTTCTTTTTCTAAATAATAAGGAACCAACTTTGGTTTTGTTCAAGCTTTGTTTTTGTTCAAAGTACGGGGAAGTAGGCCTAACGAGCTAACGTTAAAGATCACAGTCAGCTCTACAGATATTGAGCAGCATTTTCTGTAAAATGTCCAGTACCGGTATGTGGGGGGGCGTGGTGCATCAGCCGCAAGGGGGAGCTGTGGAGAGGGCTCGGGAGAGCCGCGCCAGGTGAGAGTGATTGGCACACCTGGGTTCCATTGCGCTAATCACTCTCTCCCTTTATAAACACAGTAGCGTGCTGGATCCGGGAGATTCGGGACCCGAGCACACGGGTCGGCGACCGGAGCCAGAGCTGGGCCCGTGGCGACGCCAGTGTGCGAGATCATTGTATATGCAATTAAAACCTGTTCAAACGGAGACTGACTGTGCGATTCCCTATCTGTGAACCCCGTGGCATCAACCCTGCCACACGGTAACACCGGTGTTGGCACAAGTAGGCCTATATTAACCGGTGTGAACATTTCCTCATCGTGGCATCCCTACAGCACTCGCTCCCATGCCATGTTGTTAGTTTTAGAAGAGAGCACGGCAGAAAGTCTACCAAGAGTCCTCTGCTTTGATTAAACTTCTGTCACAAGAACTTATATTTCACTGTGTGATACATTTATTTTATTTATTTATGCTTTGGATTTTCTCGTTCACTCTTCCAATCCATTCAACAATTTAATCAGCTATTTCCATTTTGTCATATTCAATCACACATTTCCCGTGGTGTTAAAGGGGATGTTTTGTGACAATATATGGTCATTTATGTGTGTAAATGTAATGGTCATGTCTGTGGTCTGACTCAGGCCAGGTGAGGGTGTAAACCAGCTATTAACAACATACCCTCCACACACACGCCACTATAGGCAACGAGAAAGCAACAATAAATAAAACAAAACTATAAATGATTACTTTCGGGAAGTTGTTTGTTTCAACAAACAACACGTAACTCGACTAGAATGAAGACTACCGGTAACTTGAAATTGAAGACTAAACTGGTTTGTTTGGTATGTCAATATGAGCTCTCTTGTAGGCCTATTGTCAGGAGGCGAGTGGGAGAGAGTCGGGGCGGGATCCAGAAATGACCACGGGGCGGGAATCAGGCCCGGGTTGCCGGTGTACGGTGCGGGGGCCCCAATCTGGTATTTATGCAAATTAGCACATACGTAATTAGATTATGCCCGTTTGCCCATGTTAACAAACAATTTTAAAAAACTTGTAATACATTTTTTGTTTGTCTTGATGTAAGTAATCAACTCAATAATTTTCCTGGTGATATCGGAAGGTACATTTTTTTTCCTATTTGTGTGAGAAAAATAGATAGATAAGCTTTATTTTTCAGACTAAAGGTCCATACAAAAAATAAATAAAATCAAGACACACAGTACAAAAGGATTAAATAACAATAAAAAAATAGTGTAATGACTCATTTTTAAAAGACGCTTATACCAGTGCCCCTAAAACTGAGACGTGCAGCGTGTGTCACTGTACATAATGTTCACCAATGCCACAACAATTTGATTCTCAGAATCATTTAACCGGCAGATGAACCTGTGCATTACATTTCTCAGAACCGCTTGCAGTGTGTTCACTCCAGCACTCACAAACAGCTCACTTGCACTAGTCCATCTGGGCCTTTTTAAAAGTATCAGTCCCTCCAGGATTTTGCGGGCCTTTTTTGTGATTGTTGCGGCCTAAAATGCCTGATGTTGCGTGAGCTTTTCCAAAAAATTCCAATGAAAGTTGCAGTGTTTTTTAGGCATTTGTTGCGATTACAGTGCAAGAGGAAGTGAAAGTTGCGATAAAAGTTGCGATAAAAGTTGTGAAAGTTGCGATTTTTTAAATCTTTTTTTATTTTTTTAATGGTTTCATTTTAATATCTTTTGCAGATATTTTGGTTGGCAAGTGTGACATGTTGGACGTGCACATGCTGCATTTCTTGATTATCTTCAAAACGCAGTAAACACAGAAGTAAGGCATAAGGTAGTTTGTCGACGTCAGTTCAAGACGATGCCAATGATTGGTCAAATTTGCGGGAAAGTTGCGATTGGTTAAAATTGCAACACCGCCCTGAATTCACGGGGATTAGCAGAAGTTGTGATGAAGTTGCAAATTGCAACATCGCGAAATCCTGGAGGGTCTGAAGTATTCTCAAAGCGTCATTGTATGCCACTTGCAGTCTCTGAAGGCTGGCTTTTTTATATTTCAACCACAGATGTGCAGTGTACATAGGTGAACAGTATGCTTTGAACAGAGTCAGCCTCACACCAAGAGTGCACCAACCGAATTTACGTGACAATACATTTGCTCGCACATACAACATACGACACTGACGATAAATGTCCTCATCATCTGTCAGTTGGTCTGTGATCACATGACCAAGATATTTCACTTCACTGCAGATATTTAGAACATTACCTGAGAGTTTAAAGTCAGGAAAAGTCATATGTCTATCTTCCATGGTTCTGCAAATCATTATCACACTTTTTGACTCATTGTACTTTATATCTTGTTGTTCCCCATACACAGAACACACATTAAGAAGCTGCTGCATACCAGCTGAGCTAGGACTACAAATCACACAATCACCAGCGTACATAAGATGGTTCATCACTGTGCTGCCGACCATACAGCCAGTTTTACATGAGCTTAGATTATTTGATAAATCATTCATGTAGAAATTAAATAAAATAGGAGATAAGATGCTCCCTTTTAATAAGGGAGCATCTAATAATGTCCCATTTAACCTGCATGGGCTGTTGGGCATACCAATAGGATAGGATTCTGACTATATACTTAGGGACACCTGCTGCACCCAATTTGTTAAATAATTTCTCATGATTCACTCTATCAAATGCCTTAGAGGCGTCTAAAAAACACATAAAAACAGATGAGTTTTTTCTCTTATAGTTACTCAGCAGTTCCTTTAGCACATACCTGTATATACACATATCTGTACCGTGTCTCGGTTTAAACCCAAATTGATTATCTGTAGAGATAATTAGTTAATTGATCCTCTCCAGGAGAATTTGGACAATATATTAGCTAGAGCGATGGGCCTATAGTTTTGAGGAACCCACTTTTCCTGCTTTATCCTTAACCACAGGAACCAGCTGCACTGTCATCATAGAGTCTGGAAGAAAGCCATGGACTATGAGGGCATTGAAGCATAAGGCAAGAAGTGTACATAATCTTGAGCTAAAAAAATTTAAGATGTTAAGCGGAGATATAATCCATACCTGTCGTTTTGTTAACTGATACTTTTTTAATCGCTTGAGAAACCTCAGGAGTTGTGACCATATCTATATTTTTAACATTTGCTACTTGATAGCCATTAGTCTGAACACAGTTAAACAATTTACTATAATGCCTTCGCCAGAGCTCAGCAATAGCACTAGCACCAGAGACTCCATCTACTGTATGGTAAGGAGGGTTTGCAGTTATTAATGTGTTTCACCTCTTTCCAGAAATCTTTATTAGTATTATTTAAAAGTTTCTTGGTCATTGAGTCAGCCCTCAAAGATTGCTCGTTTTTACTAATGAAACGTATTGCATATTTATATTTTGTGTTTGTACTCTTGATCAGTAGATTTACAGTAGGAAGCAATGTCTTCACATGAAAGTGAGGACCATTCCAATTTACCAAGATTAGAATTATTTACACATTTTACAGTTGCAGGTATGTACTCAGATCTGATAACCATCTTTACAGGAATGTGATCAGAGGTGGATACATTGTACAATATTTCCATGTGTGCCAAAGAAACATGAGCATCAGCTGTAGAGAGACAATGGTCTAACCAGGAGGTGGTGTGCCAGGCCTCACTTATATGTGTGTAGCTTTCGGCTGGCAAGAGCTCTCTGCTAGACAGTATCAAGTTATTATCTGAACAGAGATGATTTAGGTGGTTAGCAAAAATTGACCTCTTGTCTGAAATATCTGCATTCATATCCCCAACAATAAAAATATTTGTGAAACACTCATTTTGTAAGAAGGAACTAATAAAAGCAAGCTTATTTACATAGTCTTCTTCATTATGTTGACATTCATATGCAGTGTACATATTAAAAATCTAACTGCTCCTGCTAGAAAAGTTTCCTGTAGGCACAGAATGTCACAGTGCTCCAACAACTGATCAACAATAATGCGGCGAGCTTTATCCACAGCACTTTGACCCAAGCGCAGGCCACGACAGTTGTATGACAGGATAATTATATCCATAGCAACATCATATTTAGGAATTATTGCCAGTAGCGAGCACACTCGTAGCCCCAGCAGATAGAGTAGCCGCATTAGCAAGGACTCCTAGCCTGGCAAGCCAGACCCACATCAGAAAGATGTAGGGTCTGGCATTGCTCCATTGGCAGTGTGGGCGGGATAAACGGTTGTCTTTCAAGTTCCCTCTGCATGCAATAGGATAGCGCTACAACCAATCAGAGCAACGAAGAAGGTGACGTAGTCAGAGCGACGGCTCTGACTACGTAATTAATCAAAACTCTGAATACATCTTTCTTTTCGAGGAAAGACTTCAGTTTCTTTTCTCAAAGAAAATGTTAACTTCAAGTCTTGAAGAGTCGCAGCCAAAGCCGAGTTGAAAGACAGCTGTTCGCCAGCAGCAGCCATTGTTTACCTCTAACACAGAACCGTCGCAACTCTGTCGTCATGGTAGCCCGGCTTCCGATTCCACCCCTCTCAAGTGATTGGCCTGACAGATTTTCTGTTTCCAGCAGCGTAAAACGACGACAAAAGGCTAGACCCCCTGGCTGCAAATTAAATTTGCTGCCGCTAGGGGCATCTAGATTTCTAGGCTAAATGACTCCAGCTTTACGTGGTTCATAAAAACGCTGTACATACGCTCCCTCTGGCCAGAGCTCCGGATTATACATATTGCCAACATCTTTGCATTCAGCGGATATTTTAAATGATGCGTAGGCTATCTGCTGTTGACAGTAACAATCCTTTCACATGACACGCCACGTCCAATTTTATTCTCAATAATCTCATGTCGGGTGAAAACCTAATTGCAAAGACGCTCACCTGTTTAGTTGTTATCATCTTTGTTATGTTGAGTGTGTAGTAATAACCAACACGAACACGTTACTTTCCAGCAAACATCTTTATCTCCGTCCTTGTATCAACAACATACATTACATTCCTCTCTCTCTTCTTCTAGCATCTATCTCCCCAGTCTGCATAACTACGCCTCCTAGAGGCTGTACAATTCAACTGAACATAACTGTATGAGTAACTCAATGCAGTAGTGAACACAACAATCTTGATGTCTCCTGCATCTCCAGTGCCCACAATAGTTTTGCCAGCTTTCTTCTGTCCCACCACAGATTTGCCGGTGCTTAATCCCTGTTGGTAATCCTCAGTGCGCTTCCTTTTACCCTTTTTCACAACTCGGCTCCACATTGATGATCCAGGCGAGGGCATCGTTAACCCACAAGTGCTGGTGTGGCGCTCTCCACTGTTAAAGGCCGCAGTATACTCGCCGTTCCCAAGCTGTCGCGCGACAATGTGACGTCACGGGAGGACGGTAACTATTTATACTCGCGCTGGTGGCCGCGACATTATTCTACATCACTTCCCCACCTGGTCAGCCATCAACAGTCCAGTGTATGGCAGCAGTTCTCATATGAAGTGTTTGTAAGCATCCATCTTAATAACTTAGTGATTATCTTAGCCTATATACTTTTATTTTATAACTTACTGCCGCTTTGAGATTGTTTTTCAGCCACGTAATTCCACTCGTCTTTGACCACAACAACAGTAGACAGCACTTACATAAAACCACGGTTTATTAGCGAAAAACTATAGGCATACACCACACAATAAAACAGAACATATAAAGAAAGAAGCCTTAGCAATAAGGCGCATTACAATGTGCCTTCGAACTCATCCGTGTTTCTGTTTCCGCTTTGTCGCGCGCCGCTGAAAAAAAAAGAGCTGTGCGCGACACGGCGCGTTCGGGCCAAAATCCTGTCGCGCCGGCGAGATCTACGTCATTTTGACGTCACAACGTCGCGCGACAGCTTGGGAACGGCGAGTATACCGCAGCCTTAACCCTACCTGCATGTAGCCTGACAGCCCCTTCCTAACCCTACCTGCATGTAGCCTGACAGCCCCTCCCTAACCCTCACCCTACCTGCATGTACCCTTCCTAACCCTAACCCTACCTGCATGCATCGGCGGCCTTATCTATGTTTCACCCGTTTCAACTGAAACGGGCCCGCCCTCCCAAAGGGCGCCCAACTGACACACAAACATTGAATAATTTAGAAAGAAAGTAAAACGGAAAAAGAAACTGATTATTTGCAACTTTGCACAAGGCTGAATGAGTAATGCACCAGATAGCAGACAGCCCCTCCCTAACCCTAACCCTCCCTGCATGTAGCCTGACAGCCCCTCCCTAACCCTACCTGCATGTAGCCTGACAGCCCCTCCCTAACCCTACTTGCATGTAGCCTGACAGCCCCTCCCTAACCCTACTTGCATGTAGCCTGACAGCCCCTTCCTAACCCTTACCCTACTTGCATGTAGCCTGACAGCCCCTCCCTAACCCTACCTGCATGTAGCCTGACAGGCCCTCCCTAACCCTACCTGCATGTAGCCTGACAGGCCCTCCATAACCCTAACCCTACTTGCATGTAGCCTGACAGCCCCTTCCTAACCCTTACCCTACCTGCATGTAGCCTGACAGCCCCTCCCTAACCCTACCTGCATGTGGCCTGACAGCCCCTTCCTAACCCTACCTGCATGTAGCCTGACAGCCCCTCCCTAACCCTCACTCTACCTGCATGTACCCTTCCTAACCCTAACCCTATACCTGCATGCATCGGCGGCCTTATCTGATGTTTCACCCGTTTCAACTGAAATGGGCCAGCCCTGCTTATGTGTCAGTCGGGGGCCCTTTGGGAGGGTGGGGCAACAGATATAGATAAGGCCGCTGATGGCACTGCGAGACAGAAAGTTGGCGACGGTTAAATTGTACACACATAACAGAGATGTGATTGACGTAACCACAGATCTCTCTCTCTCCCTCTCTCTCTCTCTCTGGCGTGCTTCAGCGGGCCTGACCAGGGGGCAGAGACCATAGCGGACGCTTTAGTCAGGGGGATGATTAGCCGATTTGGGGCAGCAGAGTCCATCCATAGCGACCAGAGAGGGTCCTCTGATAGGCTACTGTGTGGGAGAGAGGGACCTCTGATAGGCTACTGTGTGTGGAGGAGAGGGACCTCTGATAGGCCACTGTGTGGGGGAGAGGGTCCTCTGATAGGCTACTGTGTGGGGGAGAGGGTCCTCTGATAGGCTACTGTGTGGGGGAGAGGGACCTCTGATAGGCTACTGTGTGGGGGAGAGGGACACTCCGTTTACCGCAAACCGCAATCTAGGCTTGCCGCGGTACCTCGGTTTTACGCGGTGTTCAGGCATACAGCGATTACATCACTTGCCCACCGCCCACACCGTTTTTTTAAAAAATAGAAATTGTATAACGAATGTATAACCGGTCTAACCATCTTCCTTGTTTTTTCACACCATAAAATATTGCGGCAGCTCGTTTAGATCCACCCACTCTGTGTGTTGGTACGGCACGTTCATTTCCTTTATTTTTTTGAAGTAGCTCCATTGCTGCCTTTTTGAGTTTCTCTCGTTAAGGGGTTTCGTGCACTTGATCTTGGTCCATTTGTGTTTTTGTTCTCTGTTGATTTGTGTTGTTGTGGTATATTGAATACCTGTTTGCAGTATACTTACCTGCAGTACTACCCCACGCCTCAAGGAGGTACGGTGGACCCCTGGGGTTATCAGTTGACCAGTTGTATCTGATATGCAGATTTAGAAGTGCCTCGGAATGATAACCTGTGAATCTGTACTCCCTGTTACAAGAGACTTAATAAAGTCAGAAAACTATAATCAAGTGTATATATAGTTATTTCCTAAGTGCACGCTATTACATATTGGCGACGAGGATACTGGATGGACGAAAAAAATGCATGATTGAAGACGGATGCAACTGGATGACGGACGGTAGGAAGACGTTACATACGGAGAACTAGCTAGGGCTAATATTGGACTGAAGGATTAACGTGTTCAAACGTTGAAGATGAATCCAATGATAGGCACCCTGTCGGCATTTGATGCCAAGGAACAGACATGGGAAGAGTACTGCGAGATTCTGGATCAGTTTTTTGAAGCGAACGGAATTGATGACGGAGAAAAGCAAAGAGCTATCCTCATCAGCGTAGTGGGACCAGCCACATATGTGACGAATGTATAACCGCACATATAACACTAAGCTGTAATATCCTCACGTAGCCACAAGGGGACAGGAACAAATACATAAGCTGTAATATCTACACATAGCCACTAGGGAATAGAAACAAATATATAAGCTGTATTAACTGCACCTGGCCACCAGATGGCAGCACACATAATACACTGGGGGCGGGCGCTCAACACTAGCCAATCAGAGCATATTATGCGTCATAGAGGCCACGCCTGCCCAGGTACTACCAAACCACACAACCGGGGGGAAGGCAGAAACCCTAGAGGCCACGTATCTGGATAGATATCCGGCTATGGGTCGCTCCACGCGTGAATGATACATACCCCTCCATTTGCTTCATAGATAATAGACCTAAAGCTAAACAAATAAAGTGACTTAAAAGCGATCCTGTGTCGGCGGCCTTCTTCCTCAAAGAACATCACAACACATACAAGCTCATAAGAAACCTGGTGAATCCAGCAAAGCCTAGTTCGAAAATGTACGATGAGATAACAACTTTAATGAGGGAGCACTTCAACCCTAAACCGAGTGAGATCGTACAGAGATAGCAATTTGATTCCCGTTTCCGTCAGCCTAATGAGACTGTCAGTGCATACGTAGCAGAGCTGAGACGATTAGCTCATGATTGTAACTTTGGAACTACACTGGAACAGATGTTAAGAGACCGTCTAGTGTGTGGTATTAATGATGACCGGATTCAAAGACGTTTACAATCTGAGACAGACCTCACGTTTGAGAGAGCATTCAAGATTGCCGTAGCTGCAGAGGCCGCTAGTAAAAATGCTCAAGACTTGCAAGCAAAACCCCCGTTAGCATGTCACAGTGTGGAAATGGAGGGAAAGGAGAGAAAGCGTGATTGGAAAACAAGAGAAGGAATGTTACCAATGTCATGGAAAACAACACAGTGCAAATGAATGCAAGTTTAAAGAAGCTAAATGTCACTCATGTGGAAAAGTAGGGCATATTGCCAAGGCTTGTAGGAATAAAAACAGACACAGAGAAAGTGCGCGCCCCACTGAAGAATCACAGAGAGTAGAGCGACGCGCGCGTCCACATCGATCACACAAGGTAGGCTGTGAGTGTGAGTGTGGGAGGCAGGATAGTGATAGCTCGGGACAAGAAGAAGAGGCATTTACTTTATCTTGCCTGAAAACAGGAACTTCAATACAGAGAATAAAGCCATTTGAAGTAAATGTGGAAGTGAATAAGAAGAAAGTAGCTTTCGAGATTGACACGGGTTGTAGTGTGAGCATCATGAATGAAGTCAAGTTTAAGGAGACATGGGAAGAAAAACAGCGCCCGTCAATAAAACAAATCAAACTCTCACTCAAATCATACACAGGAGAGAAAATTAAAGTAGTAGGAGTGGCAGAAGTGACAGTAAACTATGCGCAACAGAAGAAGACGTTGCCCCTAGTGGTAGTGAAAGGTACTGGACCTAGCTTGTTAGGAAGAGGATGGCTAGAGGCCCTGAAACTGAAGTGGGATGAAATAAAGCATATGAGGACACAGACAGAGAGATTACCGGAAGTGCTCATGAAGCATGAAGATGTTTTCAAGCAAGAACTTGGCATGTTAAAAGGCATGAAAGCCACAATTCGCGTCTGCTGAAGCCCGTCCCAAGTTTTACAGGCCCCGCTCAGTTCCGTATGCCATGAGGGCAAAAGTAGACGAAGAAATAGAGAAACTACTGAAGGAGGGCATTATAGCACTTGTTAAGTATGCGGAGTGAGCGGCGCCCATCGTACCTGTCCTGAAGCCGGATGGCTCAGTGAGGATATGTGGAGATTACAAACTAACAGTGAACAGCGCCTCCTCTCTAGAGCAATACCCTATTCCCCGCGTCAAAGACCTGTTCAATACACTAGTAGGAGGAAAACAGTTCTCCAAGCTTGATTTAAGCCACGCCTATCAACAGATCGTCATGGATGACGAGTCCAAGAAATACTTAATAAACACACACAGGGGCCTATTCACCTACAATAGGCTTGCATTCGGAGTATCGTCAGCACCTGCGATTTTTCAGAGAACAATGGAAAGTCTGTTACAAGGCCTGCCTAGGGTAGCTGTTTACTTGGATGATATATTATTGACAGGACGTGATGAAGCCGAACACCTGAGCACCTTGGACGAGGTGCTCAGGCGACTCAAAGAAGCCGGTCTGCGACTTCACAGACGCAAGTGTGCATTCTTACAGGCCAAATTGGAATACTTAGGTCACAGGATCAATGCTGATGGCTTGCACCCAGTACAGAGTAAGGTGAGAGCCATTGAGGAGGCCCCACCGCCAACCACAGTGACTGAGCTTAAGGCATACCTAGGCCAGAGCTATAGAGAAAACAGAGTTGCGACACGCTTTGATGTCGCCGCTAGGGCTGTCACGTGGTTCATGTAAGCCTCAATAGTTCCAAACAAACCGCAAGCTGCCATAGCGGTCATTGTCTTGTCATGGTAAATATCAAAATAAAACACGTTTTTTAACCGTTTTTGCGCTAGAATAATAGCTTTTGTGCTTGAATAATAATAATAATAATAATAATAATAGTAATAAACCTTTGGAGGGAAACGTTCGTGTTAGCTTGGCTAGGTTACTTACGTGATGCTAACTTTACAAGGTTGGTTGTTCTGTATTTGCACTTAGATAAACAAGTTACCATTACCATTTAATTTTTACTATTATTGGACTATTATTATTGCACTCTTAGCACTTACCTGTTTTGTGAAATGTCAGCTTTTCCAAAGTACGTTTTATCTTTATTACCAAGTTTAGTTATTTTAAAAGGACATGTAGGAGACTAAAGGACATTTAGTTATTTTTGTAGGACATGGATCAGAACCATGGAGATTTTAAGATGGAGCCATGTATCAGATCTATCAAACAACCACTAATTATGCTTGAATATGATCAGTCAAAATCTAACTCTACAAGCAACTATTCACACTTGCAATTTATGTTAGAGCTGATGGACTGGAATACGTATGACTGGTACAAAAGTTGTTAAATAAACAAGATTTTTATTAAAGAATTATTGAAACAAGAACATGTGTGTGTGTGTGCGTGTACGTGCGCGTGTGTGTAAGAAAAAATAGGAATAATAAATAATATACACAACATACAACAAAAGTTTATTTCAATGTTCAATCGGGACCAGAAAAAAGGGGTGATTCGGTGGGGCAATGAGACCATCAAAAAGGCAATTCAATTCGATTTACAGCAGGCACAACAGGATACAAAACCCTGCAAAACATGAAGATCCCTCTGCCAGACATCCACACTGTCCAAAGAAGAATGCAGCATGTAAAACTGAAGCCAGGAGTGTTGGGAGAGGTTTTTGACATGCTGAAGCTAAAGGCTGGTAGCATGAGCCAAATGGAGAGGTGTGCTAACCTTGGATGAGATGGCCATCACCCTAAACGTAGAGCTGCATATGGGGACAGGAAAGCTGTTTGGCAACGTTACACTGCCTGGCCACAATGGCAGAGCAACTCACACTTCATGCTGGCTGGAGTAATTATAGTAGTTATTATTATTATTATTATTATTATTATTATTATTATTATTATTATTATTATTATTATTAAATCATAAATTCCAAATACTCACGATCCCTATGGACCCCATCGCAGTCACTGAGTTGTTGATGGTTGGAATGACGCTGAATTTACCCGCCTGCAAGGACAGTCACGTGGTGTGAAACATGGTTAGTTAGTTGCAATGGGGCAATTGCTCCGTCAGTTAGCATTGCGTTAGCTGTGCTGCGGTTTAAAAATGTACTCCGGAAACCGGAGGTTTTGGAGTTTAACACGCAGCTGCGCACAAAGTTAAACCTGATTGCTGTGTACTGACCGACACAGGTTCAGCTGATTCCTAGTTAAACTCGGGTTAAACCGGAAGTACTCTGATTTCTCGTTATACTCCAGCAGACGCAGTCTTAACTTAATGTTGGATGCATTTTGTGCTATAATTACCAACAAAAACGTAATGGGAATATAAAGTGAACTTTAATATAATAAAACGCAAATAATGTTGAAATATATTATGAAATAGTCTAGGCTACTTTTTGTGGAAATCTGAGTCTGGAATCTGAATCTGCCCTCACCTACGTCAATCAATCAATTACTTGTCATTGTTTTCTCTTGGTGTGCATGCAAACGTGATTAATTAATTGAAGACGAATTAATATGCGAGTAATTAGGGTAATTCCACGCCTATAAATTCTCGGAGAAGGAGAGGGTCAGTGGCGCAAAAAGTGGGTATGCGCTATGCGGCGCATAGGGGCGCCGCACCAGGGGGGCGCCCCCGCCAACAATCACGCAGCACCCCACCCCGTCAACAACCGCGCACCACGTAATGTTTATGGGGGGGCACCAAAATTGTTGCTGCATACCCCCTGACACTGGGTAGTTGCACCCCTGGAGAGGGTAGTTAGGATGAACATGTCTCGGATAGAGAACTATAACGAGGAGCAGAAGTTATATTTATTGTACTGCATTCGAGGTGTTGTGGACACGGTGGAAGAGGAAAGACACCACCACCACGCTCCGAAGAAAGTCTGTTTGGGATGATCTCTTAAACACATGTAACAGTAGATCTCAGCAGAAGACCGAGCAGCGGCACATT
The DNA here is from genome assembly GCA_030340625.1 of Merluccius polli. Classification (NCBI taxonomy): domain Eukaryota; kingdom Metazoa; phylum Chordata; class Actinopteri; order Gadiformes; family Merlucciidae; genus Merluccius; species Merluccius polli. The sequence goes on from JAOPHQ010000939.1 coordinate 70,372, forward strand.
TAAAGAATTTATGGAAGCGCTTGAAAGTTGAAGCGCGTAATGCTATTGCTGAGCGGACGCACGACCGAGACCTGAGCCCCGTGAGCCGTGAAATATCACTGCTCACTCCATATCTACTATGTCCAATATTGTTATTGTACTGAAGGCCTATTTGGCGTAATAAGTGTAAATGTATCATACATTATTATTAATACTAATAATAATAATTAATAAAACTAATTCTGTGTGTGTCGGTTATAATGGAGCCTTGTTTCATCCTGCAAACTGGTTTAGTCTCCTCTAAAACCATGTCCGTTTCGAGACTAGACTAACACGCACAAAATACGCCTCTAGTGTCTGATGTGAATTTCTCTGAAGACACAGCAATTGAGATCAAGGTAAAACGCAGCTGCAGGTTAAACCACAGGTACATACGACACAGCAATGGAGCTTAAGACGTCACGTGACTTCTTGCGTCACCGACGAGTTTAAAACTCTTTAAAACCGTGTTAAACTCTAAAAAGTGGCTAAGTTAGCGACAGAGCAATTGCCCCTATATGTTTATCATAGTTAGGTCAGTGAAGCAGGACATCTGTTACGCCACGTCCCGCTACACGGTCCAACACTCCCCTCTAGTGGCTGCTGGTCGTAACTGTCCTCCTTCCCGCAACCCACCTGTTGGCAATCAGCAATCTACGTTTACTATTTAAGCCGGGGATTGTCAAGCAGCCGGCGCCAGTTCGTTGTTTCCCTAACCTACTAGTAATTCCCAGCTTGACTACCCGCCTGTTCCAGTACCCTGTTGCCGACCCCTGCCTGCCTGACTACCCGCCTGTTCCAGTACCCTGTTGCCGACCCCTGCCTGCCTGACTACCCGCCTGTTCCAGTACCCTGTTGCCGACCCCTGCCTGCCTGACTACCCGCCTGTTCCAGTACCCTGTTGCCGACCGCTGCCTGCCTGACTACCCGCCTGTTCCAGCCCCCCTGTTGCCGACCCCTGCCTGTCCGACTACCAGCCCGTTGCCGACCCATCGCCCGTCCGACTACCAGCCCGTTGCCGACCCATCGCCTGTCTGACTACCAGCCCGTTGCCGACCCATCGCCTGTCCGACTACCAGCCCGTTGCCGACCCATCGCCCGTCCGACTACCAGCCCGTTGCCGACCCATCGCCTGTACGACTACCCGCCTGCCGCCGAGCCCCCCGCCTGTCCGATTATCCCCCTGTTACCGACCCCCGCCTGTCCGACTACCCGTCCACTGTCTAGCCCTGGTCCACCTGTTTGCCTGCCCAGTACCAGACCCCCCTACTCGCCTGATTCCCTGAACGATCCTCCAATAAACTCCTTTGGCTTTTACCCTGTCTTCGCCTCTCTGTGTCCAGCTTTTGGGTCCCAGTTTCTAGTACCGTAACAACATCGGTGTCTGACAGGGACAATGACTGAGGAATTGGCATGAGACTTTATCAATCCCAGACAGGAAATGTGGCTGCCACAGCAGAAAGTACAGGAGAGTAGTAGAAACAAACAAAAAAATAGATGTCACATTAAAATACGAGAAAATAATTAAAAACTGCATACAATAAATACAGAAAACATCTATGTACAGTATTATGAATAGTAGCAATGTTAATGTAAATCCCAAAAATAAAGGTAAACATTACAGACAGTTGAAGTAGACATTATCGACCGTACACTATTGACACTATACATTATTAACAACAAGGTGGAAGCAAGTTGTGGCATACCACTACAGCAGTAATTCCACCAATGGTGCCGTCTACCAGCCCATCATCATTGCTATAGTGGAGGCAGCAGCATCTGTAGGGCTTCATGTCATTAACGTCACAAGTGACATGGGGAGCCCTAATAGAGCAATGTGGCGAGCTTTTGGGGTGACGTGTGATAAACCCTGGACTCCACATCCCATAGAGCCACACCAGCGGCTCTATTTCATGGCAGATGTCCCACATCTGGTAATGTAACTTGAAGAGCACCCTTGTCCATGGTCAGACCATCACCGTTCCACAAGATGTGGTGAACAAGAGCACCTACTGTCCAATGTGGTGTCTGTTGGTCCCTTACAGGATCTGGTGTCCTACCAAGAGGGTATGGCACTAAAGCTGGCTCCCAACCTCTCCAGGGCCATCTTGGAGCCTAACCACTTCGAAAAGGTGAAAGTTAGCTCAGCCATGCACATCTTCAGTGAGTGGACAAGTGCTGCCTTAAAGTACCTGGTAGAGGAGGAGCAGCGTCCTGAATCAAACCTCACCACATCATGGTTCCTGGAGAAGATAGACCACTGGTTTGACCTTATGTCGTCCCGCCACGTTGTGACTGCCCTCTCTCGGTTCAGAATAAAATAAATAAAATGCATTATTATTATTATTATTATTATTATTATTATTATTGTAGTAGCAGTTATAGCAGCAGCAGAAGTAAAACAGCTAGCATTTAATTAATAGTAGCAGTAATAGCAGTAGCATTTTAGTATTAGTGTGAGAGTGGGGCTACATTAGCAGTAGTGGTAGTATTTTGATAATGTTTTAAAACCTAACAATCAAAACAACTTTACATAATGTCACCCGAAAACAAAAGGTTAAAGGACTTTAGTGAAATTATCACGTTAATGACCTCATGTTAGCCTCCGTTACCAAGCTTTCAGTTAGGTCCTAAATCCATTTAGGGACCTAACTGACCTAACTTTACATTTTTAACATCAACATCGACATTTTATGCAAACCAAACGTAAAAATAACGATGTCTAAGAGTATACCTCTGATAGCTAATGCTTGAAAATGTAAAAAAAATGTTTAAAATGCTGTTGTTTCATCAACTTACCAGTAGGGCTGGACCCGAATATTCGACTATTCGGATATTCGTTCGTTGGGTAGGTATTCGGTTTTCAATTTTGGGATTCGGATATTCGTTTATTATTATTATTTTTTTCTAAATGTAGGCTATCACTAAAGGTGAACCGCAAAATACATTGTGTCAGCACATTCTTGTACTATATTTATACTTGACTGTTAAGATGTGGAAATATATACCATCTCAGCTTGGGCGCGTGACATCACTCACAGCAGTGAACGTCAGGCTTCAGTTTGTAGCGTTTGTAGCGCACCGCGGACCTACGACGTATTATGACAGTCCTGGACCGGCCCAATAATCTGGACCGGCCCAAAAATAATAATACACAAAATAAAAAATACAAAATAATCGGCCTGAAATCGTCCGGCCGAACCTCCCTATGGCAGCCCGTCCCTGGTTATAGGCCTATGCGGCGCTCGTAAAAGCCGAACAATGCGCCTACATGCGCTCTTAAAGGTTTGGAAACGATTCAACAAGACTACATCTGTATTCCAATTACAATAAGTAGCCTACTTATCGGCCAACAATAATCAAACAAGGCAGTAAAAGTGGTCATTAAACTATATAACTGTTTTGAAAAAAGGGGAAAGGCCGACATATGCCGATACAATATGCAGCCGGCGCTCGGAAAAGGCTCGCAACAAAAAGATGAGCCACACATTTAGAAACAATTGCATGAACTATCTAAAAGCAATACCTTAGTCAGAAAACATATGAGGCTGAACGTTTTGCTAAAATGTCAGTTATGGAAGTATTTAAAATGTTGGAGCGGCTGGCTTGACCACGCGAAACCGAGAGACGGCTGTCTTGACCGCAGTACGCGATCGGTCATTAATCAATAATCGTATTTAACCGTATAACTGCACACAACTTTATTTAAAATCAAATGTAAAACATGTGTGTTTGTATTGTGGTGTCCGGTGCGTGTGGATGTGCGGCTCCTCCTGCGGAGCGGTTCATGTTAATAGCGGAGTCCGGGAGGGTTCACCTTCACGGCGTACTTACGAGGGATGTGCGACTATCGTCTTAAAAATACAGAAGTGTTTTTTAAAGTTAGAAAGATATTAGATATTCAACCGATATTCACGCTCCGAATTACAGCGATCAGACACGGGGAACTAAAGCCGCGATCACCGGGCACCGCTTCAAGACTACAGTATGCAACACAACACAACCTTTTGATCGATAACAATATAAATTGATCGACACATTTCTTAACGATCAATGATCGATCATCGATTAATTATGCCCATCCCTAATAAGGAGTAATGTGGGAACATCTGGGGCTAAGGCAATTGGCATAAAAAACGTTTGTTTTTTTTGCCCCCCCCCCCCCCCCCGAATATTCGAATATTCGGTGTCGATTACTACCGAAGCTCCGGAGCCCAAAATATGGTATTCGGGACAGCCCTACTTACCAGTAATTGTTTCTTGACGAGCAATTGAAATCAACGGAGCTCCATCCCTTGTTTGGAACTATTGGCGTCTCCATAACCCGGAAGTGTTGTCCGCCATTTTTTACCACGGGAGTCAATGGAAGTGTCGTAACTCTGTTTTCTCTATAGCTCTGACCTAGGCCTGCTAAATTACTATAACACATTTCTCCCCAATCTTTCCACACGTTTAGCTCCGTTACACCAGCTGCTGAGAAAAGACGCTCCTTGGATCTGGAGAAAGGAACAAGAGGATGCTTTTCATGCGTCCAAACAGCTGCTGAAATCAGCCAAAGTCCTGGGTCACTACACGGCAGAGAAGGACTTGGTGCTCGCATGCGATGCCTCACCATACGTATTCGGTGCCGCGTTATCACATGTCATGGAAGATGGGAGTGAAAAGCCATTAGGCTTCATGTCACGCACGCTGTCACCAGCCGAGAAGTGTTATTCGCAGCTCGATAAGGAGGGGTTAGCCATCATATTCGGAATCAAGGCGGTTTCATAAATACATCTATGCATGGGCGTTACTAGACCCTTTTTACTGGGGCACGTGCCCCAGTATTGATCTGCTGTGCCCCAGTAAAATCTCACAAATCTCTATCTCGATTTTTAACAAGCTCCTATATTTGGCAGTGGATTCATTTAGATTGATAATAACGGTAAAATAATGGATTGTTTTCAAATCCACAATGTCAAAGCAACGCAGTTCAACCCAAAATACAAGCTGAGGCGTGCACCTTGCGGTCCAGGTCCGTACACCGCGGCACGCACATTACTGTCCATGCACAGCAGTGTGCACGTCATAGCCGGTGCCCGGCGGCGCGCGTGCAGCAATCCGTGTTTCAGCGCGAAACAAGAACCAGGATTGTGGAATGATAACACAACGGGACTAAAGTACATTTTTAAAGCTTTTTTTTGGGGGGGGGGGGGGGCAGGGCTGGACTGGCCATCGGGCATACCGGAAAAAAAAAAAAGAAGTTATTTGTCCTGACCGGAGGCGGTGTGTTACGATCGCGCCCCCCCCCCTTGGGCATGTGCCCCAGTAGAGCTTTATGTCTAGAAACGCCGCTGCATCTATGGACGTACATTCACAATCAGCACTGACCATAAACCGCTGATATCACTTTTTCATGAGAAGAAGCCAGTGCCACAGATGGGGTCACCAAGAGTGCAAAGGTGGGCAACACTGCTGCGAGCTTACGAGTACAAAATCGTATACAAACCCGGTAAGGAACACGCAAACGCAGGATGCTGGATGTGATGGAAGATCCGCCTATCACAACAGCACAGTTAAAGTAGTGGACAGCGAAAGATGAGACACTCTCTCAGTGCTCGTGTGCTGTCTGAAAGGGTGGCCAAAAGAGGTGGACACGGCTTACAAACCCTACAGTCAGAGAAGACTGGAACTGAGTGTGAAAGATGGATGTGTGCTCTGGGGGGGCGAGAGTGGTTGTTTCCGAAGAGGGCAAGGGAAGCCGTCTTGAAACAACTACACCACACGCACCCAGGTATGTCAATGATGAAGGGATTAGCACGTTTGTACATATGGTGGCCAGGGATGGACTCCAGCATTGAAAGGGAAGTACAGTCCTGCCACACATGTCAGGAAAACAGAAAGTCTCCAGCCGCAGCGCCTCTCCACCCCTGGGAGTGGCCTGAGACACCCTGGAATAGACTTCACGTTGATTAGGCCGGCCCCTGTCTAGATAAGATGTTCCTTATCATTGTCACACGCACTCCAAATGGATTGATGTGTATCCAACAAACACGGCAACAAGCCAAGCGATTATCGAAAAGCTCACGGGCTGCCCCAGAGAATTTTATCTGATAACCGAACCGTGCTTCACAAGCCAGGAGTTCGAGACATTCCTGAAACAGAATGTGACATCTGCACCCTTCCATCCTGCATCAAACGGCCTGGCCGAAAGAGCCATGCAGACCTTCAAACAAGGTATCAAGAAAATAAAAGTTGACACTTTAGAAACAAAAATAGCCAGATTTCTGTTCAATTACAGAATCACACCGCAAACCACTACTGGCTTGTCACCAGCGGAAATGCTAATGTCCAGGAGACTACGTTCTACACTGGATCTTCTACTGCCTGACGTGAAGTCAAAAGTACGCAAGAAACAACTTAAACAAAAGGAAACAGCACGACATGCACAGTAAGTGGAGAAGTTTTTCCCCCGGTGATGTGTACATCCGTAACTACAGCTACGGGCCCAAGTGGATAACAGCAGTCGTTGAACAGAACACAGGACCTGTATCCTACACGGTACAAACACGAGACGGACGCATCATGAGGCGTCATGTCGACCAAATCCACAGGCAGTATACGAGATTGAAGGAAACGTCCAAACGTCCACCAAAAGGCAAATGAGCACCTTTAAATATAAATCTGGGGAATGAGTCAGGCATCTTTTCACAATGTGAAATCTGATCTCTAAATTAGAGGGAGGAAAAGGAAACCAATCAAGGTTGAAAGTTACACCAGGCATGAATTTGTTGAAGATTGGCTGTCCAATAATAAAATAAAAGGTTAGGCAACGCAGAGCCCCCAACCCGTAGCATTCACAGCTTTTTTGATGAAGCGCTGTTTGTGACCCTTCTGCCACTTTTGTTTAAGCTACTCAAGTGAGGAAATGGATATGGCTGGGATTTCTATCCGAGTACACCACAGAGCTGCTTCATTGGCTAATATGGATTGTCATCGGAAATACAGCTTAGATAACACACTAGTAGCTCTACAAATATGTTGGTGTCTTCCAAATATTCTCATTTTCAGTCAAGTAGTTCAATCGTGTACCAATTTGTGTCAATTTTATGTATTTTCCCAAGTATCCATCATTGCCTCCCCCAATGTGTCAGCGATCCACCTGCAGTGACAGTCCAAGAAGTGACACCGAGACCCAAGTGCTACTCCTGCGCCTTCAACTTTAAGAAAGCATGGATTTTGTCAAATCTCAAGGTTTTCTAAATTGTTAAAGGGATCCAAGTCAGACTGTTTTAATAAAACATAATTGTAACTTAGAGGACTTTGTTCCCTGGAGCTTGAGATGGGGGGGGAATATTACACAATGCACTTTAAACCGGGACTACATGCACTTTAATAATTGCACAGGCACTTTTGTAAGCAGTTGCACTTTATTGGATTTGCACAGTTTGCACATTGCATATTTGCACACTTAAATACAGTTTCATATTTATTGATTGTTGATATATTGATTGTCCTTGTTAAATCTTATTGTGCTGGTAGACTGTGATGGCCCCATGGTTCCACCTGCAAAAGAGGGGGACATGAGATTTAAGGTGCATTCGTGTGGTAAATGAACAAAATGACATGATGTGACTAATCTATGTTGTGCAATAATGTGTGTTAGTATATTGGGAATGGTAAAGTGTGTGTGTGAAATGGTACTCACCAGTCTCTTTTGTCTCCAGGGTGTTCGGGCAAAAGGCCTCCCCAGGGAACAGGCACCATATTTATAGTTCCGGGGGCATCCAAGTGGTGATTAGTAGGGGGTGTGGGAAGATTGTGTATTGTATTATTGTAATGTGCTGGAGTTGGGGATGAGGTTGTGTTTGTAAATAAATGTGTGTGCATATAGAAGGAGGATTATAGGGATAATGATAAAAAAGAAGTGTCAAAAGGGAGAGCATGTCAGCTTGGGGAAAGGGTTCTCCCTTGTTAGCTAGACACCCTATATAAGGCGCCCATTTTGTTATCGGTGGGGGTTGGTTGCTGCATGATGTGGAGGATGGTTGCCATGTTGCCAGAGATGGAACAATAAAAAACTCGCCTGTGACACTCGACAATCCTGCCTGGGTATTATTTGCTGTACTGTCCAGCCGTAATTGTGGTCGGCCCCGTAACGATAATATATGTATGCAGCTGTCATACCAACAGAGTTCCTTTGCTTGACGCAGTACACAAACTGTAATGATGGTGTCAATTTTCATTTGCTGGGTTTTTAGGATGATTGCTCTGGGTGTGAATGTATTGCTGGTTTGTAAGGCAAGGTCAAGATGTTACGGGGATGATCCAATGGTCAGGTCAATCTACTCCTGACCTGCCAGTCATCCTTCAGTCAGGGGCGCCGGAACCTATGGGCCGCGGGGGCCAATGGCCACCCCACTTTTCGTCCGGGGACGGGCCATTGGTCCGACATCCCCATTAGTCCGACATCCCATTAGTCCGAAAATGAATCACTGAAATAGGATCCCATTAGTCCGACATCCTATTAGTTCGAAAAAAAGAGGCCCATTGGTCCGACGTCCCATTAGTCCGAGTAGGGCCGGCCCGTGGCATAGGCGGTATAGGCAAATGCTGAAGGGCGCCGCACCATCCAGGGGGCGCCGTGAGGCACCCTTGGGCGCCCGTAGGTCCGACGGCCCCGACAATCGCGCACTATCCACCCCCCCCCGTTGACAATTGCGCACTAACCCCCCCCCCCCGCCGTTGACAATCGCGCACTACCACCCCCCCCCCCCCCCCGGTCGACAAACTTGCCTAGGGCGCCAACTTAGCTAGAGCCGGCGTTTGAGTCCGACCATACACAGTAGAGATGGGTTAGGATTAGCCTAGGATAAGGGTTGGGGTTAGGCTAGGGTTAGGGTATGGTTATGTTTAGGTTTGGTCTAGGAGTCGGTTAGGGTTAGGCCAGGGGTAGGGGTTTGGTTATGGTTAGGGTTAGGTTCAGGTTGAGGTTAACCTAGTATAGGTAAGGTAAGATGTACCGTATTAAATTGCGTTACAAAGGGCGTATGGATATGGCATCCAAAAGGCGGATCCATTCACTCCACACACAGAGGAGCGAGAAGAACAGCTCAACACTGACAAGTAGCGTCAATATTTTGGTCATTAAGGACTATAAGCCTCCTTACCATTCATCCATGCATCTCTACATGTGTATCGTCGGGACTAATGGGATGTCGGACCAATGGGCTTCTTTTTTTCGGACTAATGGTATGTCGGACTAATCGGGATCTCTCCTCAATGGCTCATTTTCGGACTAATGGGATGTCGGACTAATGGGATGTCGGACCTATGATACGGAACCCTTTTCGTCGGGGGGGGGGGAAAAAAAACCAAAAACAAAACATTGGTAGCCTGTATTGATGAATATTTCGTTTCGTAGTACTAATGTTTGGCCTAATATTGGATGGTATATTTGGGGTAGTAGTGGTGAAACAAGTGACGGAGTGGATGATTGAATGGCATGCTGAATATTTACGCTCATCTCTGCGCGAGACTGCACTTTTGGGAACGGAAGACGCGCGGCACGGAGAAGACTGTTGTGACTGGGCACATAGTGTTTTAATCAGAAAATAGTTTGGCCACAGACTAGCAGAGACCTCAGAGCACATAGGCCTACAAACAGATGGATTGAAACAATACATTTTAATTTTATAGTCAATTCACAACGTGGGCAAATGGGAAACTTTCCGAACTGATAAGCTGTGGGCGACCTGTCCTGTCACCATGCATTAGGCTTAACAAAAGGTTTGTAGGCTACGAAAGGTTAATTCATTTGGGTAAAGCTAAAGTGAGGCAGGAGAGGGGTCCTTGGCTTCATTCATTTCGCCAGGTAGCCTATCTGCTCCGCGGAGAACGTTAGCCAAAAATAGGCTACCTTGTTCGTTGCGCCAGGTTGAGATGGGAGATGTTGGTTTAATGCATTACGCCCAAAACACAGCTATGACTGACAATTGATTGTAAAGCATTCATTCTCTAAATTAATTCCATCCAGGTTAAACTATAGGTGGCGGTAGGCATGTCGCATTGCAATTTGGGGAGGACTAGGCCTACAGGTAGCCTAATTCAATCGTGTTGGAGACTCCGACCCAACGCATAAAAAACAGCCTATAAAGTGCATTATAGTCTACCCTTTATCCTACATTACATTTTAAGGAGCAGCTTGTCTAATAATCGTCTGATGCTTTCTCTAGGTTTTAGTAGCCTACCTACGGACTGAGACAGTAAAGCATCACAAATAGGTTGATCTTTCACCAGTCCAACCTCCCTTTAGTTTGCGGAAACTAATTGTAATTGACTAAAAGAA
>JAOPHQ010000940.1:0-54643 GCA_030340625.1 Merluccius polli
CTGTTTTGTGTTTTTTGTTCCCTCCCTGCGCTGCGTTGGGGTCAGAGGTCAACCGCAGCACCAGCCAGGCGCTGCAACATGCGCTGGTAGATTCACCCACCAGACAAACATAATGAAATAATAATGATAACAAATTAATGACAAAATAATAATTAATCGTTAATCCATCGAGCGGTGGGTCAAATCTGAACATTCACTCTCCATTTGACCGGTGGACAAATGAAATGTGGACTGCGGTTATAAAAATAAAATAATAAATAAAAATAATAAAACTTTATCTCTCGTCCGTCCAACAGACGGTCCAACACGCCCCCCCCCCCCCCCCAGCCGCAGATGAAGGTCCAGATTTGGTTTCTAATACTTTCTGCTGTGACTCCCACTGCTCCTGATTGGGTCAAGATGTTCTGGTTCTGTAAACGCTGTGAACGCCACGTACCAATAAATACGGGGGGAGAGTCGCAGGATCCGATCTGATAGGACGACATGTGCAGAGCAGATGATGATGATGACGATGATGAGATTATTTCCAGTTGGCTGGATGCAACATGTCTGTCTGGCAGGAGAACCGGTACACACACACACACACACACACACACACACACACACACACACACACACACACACACACACACACACACACACACACACACACACACACACACACACACACACACACACACACACACACACACACACACACACACACACAGTGTACATAGACAACATGTATACCAAAAAGCAGATAAAAACCCAAATAAATAAATAAATATAAACTGACAGACACAGAAGATATTTTTAAAGCAACCATGTTCTGTTAAAACTAAAGCCTCAGTCCTGTTAGTCAGCTGATGTCAGTGTGCTGCTAAACAGCCACGTGTCCCTGGACCCGGTCCAACCGATCCTGGCCCTCCTAGGACGCCCCCCCACACCACTGTACTACATCTCATTTTATTTTTTTAAACCAGTATTCAACGATCGACGCCTCATCCATAGTCGCACCCAAACCGTCTCATGAAGAAACGACTGATGAAACTGCACAACACTTCTGTTATTACCTCATTTCTCCGCATGACGAATACGATGAACTATTAATGACGTCAGCGGGTCACTAATAAATACGGACATTACAAATAACATTTTGTTTCTCTCCAGAAAAGTGAAGCTATTCAAACCAAACGGTCCCAGTGATGTGTGGAGGTACTGAACATATAAAACATATAAACCAGGCAGTTGGTGCTGATTCAGTCTGTCTGGACCGGCGACGTCAACAGGAAACAGGAAGTCAGTCTCAGTCGGGAGGAAACACATTTCATGGAGTCATTTAGTGACCAAACACTAATACAGAGGAGACCTCCACTGCTGCGGAGATTCATTGTGAATCTCAGCAGCGATTTGGATAAACTGACAATCTGCCAATTCCTGTTCAATACGCATGAGACAAGTATTAGGATTAGGTTTGAAATATATAGTTTAGATTTAATGTTAATGAATTATTATTGCTTGAGTAACTTTCACTAAATATATATAGTATTATATATAATATTAGACTTATAAAATCACCTTTTATATAAAAGCAAGGCGTTACAAACGCAGTGATTTGACCCTTAACATTAACCGGGAAGCTTTCAGGAATTATAGTTGCAAAAATTCCTGACAACATGAATCAATCTTGCATTTTAAGAATGACTTGGAAGTCATTATTCGTACCGCCGATATTCCTTTGAAAAGCCACAATGACAACAGAGGGGACTTCCAGTCGTTTGTTTATCTGGGACATAAATATCCGTTGCTTGTTGCTTCATCTTTCACTTTCACTTAATGGTCGCCTCGCGTATCAAGATACCAGCGGAGATTCACCACAAGCCTGACTTCACAAACCTCTTACTGATCCTGCTTGCAAAATGAAAGCAGGATCAATAATAATAATAATAATAATAATAATAATAATAATAATAATAATAATAATAATCTCTTCTGCTTTACCTCCACATTAGAAATGACCGGACACGTTCAGTAAGGTCATCACAGCTGGTTTATTGAACAGCTTAAACATTTTTTTTTCAACTAGTCTCTCCGTGTGAATATTAGAAAGGCAGAAAGACTAAACAACAATAAGTAAAGCTATGACTACGCAAAGACAAATGCATACTTGTTGACATTCTCCCTTCAGCGCCGTTTCCCAGAATGTATTTTACAAAAATGGTGAATTCTTCAACACCTTTTTTTTGTTTTGTTTTTTAGTCAGTTAAAAAGGACAATATCACAAATATTACACCTTTCACTTCCTCCTCCCACGTCCGCCTCCAATAGGATTCTTCTTGAATGTACAACCTCCTCGTCTCCAAAGTCATTTTTAGTAAAACAAAAATATAAATCACTTAAAAAAAAAAAACTCTCAAAAAGTATGATGGGGCGTTAACGCGTGTTAAAGGATAACTTTGGGACGTTTCAACCTGGACCGTATTTCCCCATCGGGTTTTAAATTCCAGGTTGAAAAATCCCAAAGTTATCCTTTGAGGAAAAACAAGTTCAAAGCGTGTGATCGAAAAAATATCCGTCCGCATCGTTATTATGTTGAAACTCATCTCCAAGGCAACGCTGTCCTGCTGGTCCTGAATCAACTCCCAAAGTCCTTTGAGCTCCTAAGTTGCGAGTCTCATCTCCCGTCTTTTTCTCCGCTTCAACTTCCCTCCCAGGAAGTCCTGTACATGTTTCTATACAAAAAGCGCTACGTGAGAACGGCGTTCCCGAGTATTTATGTATTTTTAAATAAAAGCAAATAAAAGAAAAACCACCCATTAAAAAAAGGGATGCTTGGGCTCCACCAATCACAGGGGTAGTTTATGGCAGTGGTGTTGGGACAGTTTGAACGGTGTGTGTGTGTGTGTGTGTGTGTGTGTGTGTGTGTGTGTGTGTGTGTGTGTGTGTGTGTGTGTGTGTGTGTGTGTGTGTGTGTGTGTGTGTGTGTGTGTTCCTCCCTCTCTAGGACGGTCCTGCAGGGCTGCTGTCGCTGTCGTTGCTGCTGCTGCTGCTGCTGTCCACCTCCTGCTCCATCATGGGACAGTCCTGGTCCAGCTGCTGGCTGGTGTAGTTGGTGATCTCCAGGAAGCCGCTGGGCTCCACCACCACGTTGGACTGGCTGGAGTCCGGCAGGATGGAGAACTGCGGGATCACCTGAGGGACGCCACCACCGCACGACGACATCGTGGTTAGTCGCACACCTTCGCTTCATCCGTCACCGTGTGTGTGGGCGGCATTTATTGTCTAATTCAACATTCGACGGTGGGGAATATTCACCTCATGGCCATATTTGTTCTTAACGTGAATGTGGGTTCCCGCGAGAAGAACCAGCACATTCAGAACCAAGATGGCCGCTAGGTGGATAAGGACCCTGAAGTTTCCCTTTAGCCTTTAGGTCACTGAGCCATGAAGAACGACTTCTTGCCCCCCCCCCATGTATCTAAGAAGTCGACTAGCTTGTCATTACTTCTCACAGGGTCCATGCAGAGGTAACCCTAACCCTTAAAATATAATTTGCATAGGTCTTCAATATTTTGTAATAATTATAATAATTTTATATTGCACTTTGTCAATACATTTGTAAAAAATTCCAGGTTGAGGACTTTTGTGAATTCGGTATTAAATTGTGTAATACCGAAATAATGTAATAATGAAAGAGTTTTAGGGTTTGGAAGAAGGCAGCTTACAAGCTATGATCAGACATTTTGTGTTCAACATATTTGCAGTTTGTCTGGCAATAATAAAATAATATTTTAAACAAAATGGGGGGGGGGGGGGGGGGCAAGAGTGGAAGGTTGTGGTTGTTCAACAAAAACTCAGCACATCATGAAAACCAGTGTTTAAAATATGTACAAAGGAAGTAAAGCTAAACGGGCTAAAGAAGTGGTATTAAAAAGTCTTCATGCCTACGAACCTCAGGGGCAGACGGGTCACACTCACCTCGATCACGTCCATGTCCTCCTTCCTGCGCTGCAGGGCGGCGAGGCCGTGGTGGCGCCCGAAGGGGGCGGCGCACTCGGGCTGCAGGTGGCCCGGGTGGCGGGCGGCGGGCCCCGTGCTGCTGATCAGCTGGCCGGCGCCCAGCATGTCCGACGTGGCCGGCGCCACCTGCAGCCCGCCGCCGCCGCCGCCGCCGCCGCCCAGGGCCTTGCAGTCGCTGGACGAGTCCACCACCATGGGCTCCACGCTGGGGTCGATCTCCGCCTCCATCATGGAGATCTTCAGGATGTCCGACACCGAGGGCTTGGAGGAGCCGGGCTCGGCCGCCGCCGCCGCCGCCGCCGCCAGCTTGGTCGCCGCCGCCGCCGCCTCACCTCTCACTGCACTAAAGTGCGGCGAGGACGAGTGGTGGCTCCCGCCGAACGTGATCTTGGTGACCGTGGCGCTCTGCGTGATGATTGGCTGCTGTAAGAGAGAGAGAGAGAGAGATTTGAAATTTCAATTTTGCAAATGCCCATAATTAGCACCTATCCCACCTCCCTATCGTCACCCATAAAGTTTCTTCATCTGCTAAAGTGAGTCAAGATATTACATCCTTCTTCATAAACTGAGATATTACATCCTTCTTCATAAACCAAGATATTACATCCTTCTTCATAAACCAAGATATTACATCCTTCTTCATAAACCAAGATATTACATCCTTCTTCATAAACCGAGATATTACATCCTTCTTCATAAACTGAGATATTACATCCTTCTTCATAAACTGAGATATTACATCCTTCTTCATAAACTGAGATATTACATCCTTCTTCATAAACTGAGATATTACATCCTTCTTCATAAACCACTATTGTTTTGAGAATCAAAATCCCAATGCATTGAACAACAGAACCACGCCAAGCGAGCAGACATTTTCTTGATGTTTTCGCCGCGGGGCTGGAAGCGGCACTGACCTGGCCGGAGGGGGAGCTCTTCATCTCCGTCCCCACAGGGTGGTGCGCCTGGAGGGGCGGCGGCTGGGACAGCGGGGCGTGGATGGGCCTGTGGTGTGCGGTGGTGGGGGCCTGCTGGAGCCTGGGAAGCTGAGGCGTCAGCGGGGGCTTGGCGGCGGCGGCGGCGGCGGCGGTCGCCACGGGGGCCGCCTTGGGCCCCGGCTGGCTCACGGCGCCCGCCGGCCTCTCTTTGGGGCTCAGGGTGAGGGTGGGCGGCGCCGGGGTCGGGGCGAGGGTGGGCGGGGTCGGGGCGGGGGTCGGCGCTGGGGTCAGGGTGGCGGTCGGCTTGGCCAGGGGCTGTCTGACCAGCTTCTTAACCAGGCAGTGCATGGCGGAGCCGAGGGACACTACAGGCGTGGACGACGACGACGGCGAGGAGGAGGAGGAGGAGGAGGGCGCCGAAGACGAAGGCTGGCCGATCTGGGGACGGCTCTGCAGCTGGGGCGGCGGTGGGGGAGCGGGGGTTAGGGTGGGAGCGGGGGTGAGGGTGGGAGCGGCGGCGGGAGCAGGGGTTAGGGTAGGAGCGGGAGCGGCGGCGGCGGCGGGAGCGGGGGCGGAGCTGGAGGAGGGCTGGCCGGAGCGGTAGAACAGGCCGGTCTGGGGGTCCAAGGTGTCTCCTTCCAGCTCGCCGGCCTCCAGGCTGCTGGGCGGCTTGCCGCTGCTGTGGCTGACGGAGGGCTGCAGCGACACGGACAGAGAGGTGGAGGACCGCAGAGCACGCATAGGAACAATCAACCCTGTGTTTATGTAGCATGATCCACTCTTAAACCCACTTTGATTGCATTATGTATAATCTGCACTTTAATTTTAAGATTATTTTGAGCATACAAACTCTTGAAGGGAAGATTCAGACGTTTCAATTCTAAAGACTAAAAGCCAGGAATAGCAACAGAAGCAGAAGGTGCTTTGACATCACAGGTTGCCAGAGTCTGACCGCAGCCTTACCTTGAGGCTGAAGAGAGACTCGGCCAGAGAGGTGGGGATCAACTTGGTGACCACCGTGAGCATCCCGGCGGTCTTCACCGTCTTCCCGGTCTGCTGGGTGGACAACAAGACCGCGTCCTCGCCCTCAGCAGACGCTCCCGCTCGACCCGTTTTAACTGCGCAGTCAAACACAGAAATAAACAAAATGCAGAAATCTTGTGTGATACATTTACTATCTTTATAATAACTTTCATTTATACAGTGCCTTTGGGACCCAAGGACGCTGTACACGTAGCAGACCAAACGTAATACAGTACGGGCGTGTTCACACCTGGCGGGTTTTTTTTTCTGCCAGCGCTCTTTCTACATTGTATTCCTGTGTAGCAGAGCGCTTTTGGAAAACGCCCCCGGCGTTTTTTTTAAACGCCTCTCTCGGCGCTTTTTTCTCCCGCACCGAGCGTAAAAAAAAGTTGAAAAAAGTTCAACTGTCAGAAAAAAAGCGCCTGACGTCAGGCGCTTTTTTTGACAGCTGACCAATCACAGTACGCCGCAAATTGCGCATCATTGAAACGAAGCTCCTGGACTACATGATGGTGGGCACCTTACTGCTGCCTTCCCCGAGTGATATCTGCACCCACAAACCTGCAGGTACATGATTCTCCTCCTCGTCAGTTAGGGCCAATGCAAGTGCCAATCGCCTGTTTATTGCCATTTTTTACAACGATGTAAGGGTAGCCTGGATATGTAGTAGGCGGGTAACGTCGGGGTCTAGCGCGGGTTCGTTGCTAGGCGATAGAAAAAACGCTCTCGGCGCTTTTAGGACAAAAAGCGCTGCCAGCTTTTTTTTTTGGTTGAAAAAACGGTCGGCTCAACTTTTCCCTATCACAAAAAACGCCAGGTGTGAACACGCCCTTATACAGGAACAGAAAAACAATGACTGCAAAAATTGCTGAGGACGGCAGAAATGAACTCGAGACCATAGGCCTCGGTGAACAGGCAAAGTTATCCATAGCAACTTAGTAAGTAATGGTGATGTCATCTGGGAGCAGGCATGGGTTGAGGACATATTGCTCCGGGACGCCTACAGGTTAGACTGCCAACACTTCTGTTGTTCAAGCCAAGCTGTGACTTGTGCCTTAGCGTTCACATGAAGCCCCACCTGCAGTGGGCTGCTCCGCGGCCACGGCCTCGGAGGAGGATATGGTGGTAGAGGAGGTGGTGGCGGAGGTGGTGGAGGTGGAGGAGGTGACGGAGGAGGTGGTGGTGGTGGGTGTGGCGGTGGGTCTGGGGAGCGCGGGGGCCGGTCTCTTGTCCTGGGCCGGCTGGAGGGGCACGGCCATCTGGCTGAGGTCTATGGTGTGCTGCCTGGGCTTGGCCTCGCCCCTCTCCTTCACTGCAGCACAGAGAGGGAAACATTTTATAGAGAAATTACATCGAAAAATATTATATTCACACAGAAAACAAATTATGGTGAAACTTTTTGATTTAATCACAACAAAATTTCTAATTTCTAATCTAATTCAATTCAATTCAATTTTATTTGTATAGCGCCAATTCATAACAGAAGTTATCTCAGGGCACTTTTCAAATGGAGCAGGTCTAGACCAAACTCCTAATAACATTTACAGAGACCCAACAGTACCACCATGAGCAAGCACTTGGCACGGGGGCAAGGAAAAACTGCCTGTTAAAAGGCAGAAACCTTGGACAGACCCTTCGGCTCTAGGTGGGTGGTCATCTGCCTAGTAATAAGTAGATTATGTTTTATTTTTCATTAGCTGGTGGCATATTTATCTATATCTACACACACACACACACACACACACACACACACACACACACACACACACACACACACACACACACACACACACACACACACACACACACACACACACACACACACACACACAATAAAACCAAAATAACTGATTTATGTCAGTACGCTATCAGAATGTGGGGAAGCTTCATACAACACATTTTGCCATGTGTGTGTGTGTGTGTGTGTGTGTGTGTGTGTACTGTCTCACCTGTGGTCTGCTGCTGCAGCTCCAGCAGAGCCTTGATGGTGGAGGTGGCCGACTGGGACTCCCCGACCGCCATGTCCTGGTATATGATGGTGGTGGTGGGGCTGGACTCCACCACCTCCTGCTCTGTCCAATCCTGCTCCCTAGTGGTCACCATGTGAACTACAGGCTGACAGTCTGGAGGGGGGGAAAAAAAAGGTAGACCGACGGACGGAGAGAGGGGGAGTGATGCGTGTACAGCTTTGTTGGTGTGATAGTATGGAAATTTGAAAGAAAAAAATGTATATAATAATATCTACTACTGGTATTATAATATATACAAATATTATAATACCAGTAGTAGAAATACCAGTCATGCAAAAATGTTGACACCATTTATCAATAAATACAAGTAAATATTTACCCACGCACACAATATCAATAGTAGAAATAATGTGAAATAATTCAGTTTAATTGAGTTTTCATTTTGGACCAGCGTGCGTCCGGCGTACCCTGGGTGCCGCTGGTGTGCGGGGGCTCGTCTGGGAAGCCGGTGGCGGTGGCGGTCTCGTCCCGGGGCGTCCCCCCCTCCGCCCCAGTGGGTTGGCTCGGCCCGGTCTCCGTCGAGGAGCGGGACGCCTGCTGCAGGGTCTCCGTCACCAGCTGCCGGGTCTGCTCACTCACCACCGCCGCCTGGAACACGGGCTTAGGCTTGATGAGAACCTGGATCCAGAAGATGGACGAGGAGTTGTGAATAAAATTAAAAACACATCAATAAAAAAACCAACAACCTTGGATTCCCCTCTTCAATGCTCGTTTGTACCCCAAGAAACACCCGTATCACTTCATGCCGAGTTCAATCAGTTCAATAAATTAACCAATCAGTTTGACGACTTGAAATAAATCAATTAACCAATTGGCAGCAGGGCTGAAGGGCGAACTCTCACGCCTCATCCGAGCTGCAGCAGCGGCGTGATTCCCAGATGAAGCTCAGACTACAAGTAATGTAACATTGAAATGCTAATTGATGTGGACCATGTTCTGAACAGATCTGAGCCTCGGGTCTTAGCTGCACCTGCGGGACACCTGATGGGACGGCGGCATTAGAGGCGGCCCGGCGTGGAGCCCGGCGGCGGCGCGGCTCACCTGCGTCTTGCCCTGCTGGCCGTACACGATCTTGGTGGGGATGATCTTGGTGGCGGTGGCCTGGGCGCCGGTGCTCATGCCCTTGGGCTGCGTGACGATCATCTTGGTGATGGGTCTGGAGGCCGTGATGATGGCCGGCTTGGTGCCTTGGACCGCCTGCAGGCTCTTTTCACCCTGCCGCAAGAGAGCGTACGGCGTCAGCAACCAGCCGCTTCACCCCACGCACACGCCACAGGCCACACCCCCCACACACGCCACAGGCCACACCCCCCACACACGCCCTTTCACCAACACAACACATTTTGGGGAGGGAAATGTATGTGCATGTTATTTATAAACATGAACATTTCACTGTTGGTATGAATATGTCATGAAATAAAGATATAGACTTATTGTGATACCCAGTTCTATAGTCTAAATTAATTACCATGAGAAGATGTTCTCTTAAAATTATTAATATGAGGTTTAAAACGTCAAAGAGAAAGGACAACTAGTTTAAGTCTGATACAATACCTTCAATCTCCATATACTCCAATGTAATGAAGTATAACTATGTTAAGACTGTTTAGAACAGTATTTTGAATTCATAAGCATATTGTGATATTTTGCGATATTGTGTAAAATTCCCCATAATTATCGCGCTAATACATTTTTACCATATCACTCAGCCCTAGTAAGGGATAACAAAAACAAAAAGGTCTGCATAACGACAAAATAAACATGGCAGCTCTGGCCGGGTTTGACCCCAGCGTTGCATCCTGACCCCGGCGTTCAGCAGCGTGGTGACCACGTTCTTCCCCGGCAGCCCCTGGATGGTGGCGCCTTTCCCAGAGGTCTTCTGGACCACGATGACGTTGGGCTTGGAGGTCATCGGGATGGTAGTGATTTTAGTCGTGGTGCCTAGGCCAGAAAAAGAAAAAGAAAAACACAAATACAAATAAAAATCTATCGCTGTTCATTTCATTTTGGTCGTTTCTACGTTTTTCCAGCAGCTGATCATGAGGTCTCCAGTTGAAAACCCCTCAACTCTAGCGTGACTTTGTCACAAGTCACCGTCTCCATGTCCGCTCCCATGACCGTCTTTCCCAGGTCAAAGGGAAACGTATTATTCATAAACACCATATTTGGGTTTCCTGTTGCGTATCCTACTTCTCTTCAGATTATCCTTGCGATGTGTGACCCGTGATGAGCTCTGCATTAGCTCAAAAAGCTAAATTGTCCAAACGACGACGACGGTAGTCGTATATCCATAGCAACACGGTTTTAGCTTTCAAGACAAAACACAATCATTAACCGCCATAGATTTTCATGGCGCTATCGTTTACCCACAGTGCATCCCGGCGGGTCGAAACTCACCAGAGACGATGTTGCTGCTGATGATCTTCCCTCCGAGCGTGGCCAGAGACTTGGGGACCACAGTGATGATGCTGCCGCTGGTGGTCTTCACGTAGGTGGCGCCAGCTGCTGCCGCCGCCGCCGAGATGCGGGCGCTGATGTTGGGGCTGACTGTGGGCCGGGTGTAGGTGGTCTGGGTGGCTGAGGAATAATAAACAGTACAGTTTGTCAGTGGTGGCCTACGTTGAGGACAGCATGCCCACCAGAACCACGCATGTCCAACGAACCGAAAACATGGGATATTCTAGTCCGATGAAAAACAAGCGTCTTCTCGTCTAACGAATGAAAAACAATGGCGGGGGGGGTGGGGGTGGACTGGGCCTACTAGGGTGGACTGGGCCTACTAGGGGGGGTGGACTGGACTACCTGTAGGCTGGGACACCAGCTTGGTGCTCATGATTGCTCCGTTGCTGCTGACCACCATGATGGGGGAGGAGCTACTGCTGGACAGGCCCACTGAGGGCTTGGGCAGGATCTTACTGGGCTGCACCTGCTGGGTGATGATCTTCACGCCTACACACACACAAACAGACACACACACACACACACAAACAGACACACAGACACACACACAAAGATATCAATCATTCGACACAAGATGTAACAATCAAATATGAGTTTGATAAGCCAATAATAAACAAAGGTGCTGTGTGTGTGTGTGTGTGTGTGTGGGGGGGGGGGTCACCTGACTCTTGCTTGATCTGAATAGTGGGTTTGGACCCGGGCAGGGTGGAGGTGGTGGAGGAGGACGCCTGGCCCCCCCCGATGGGGGAGCCCTGCTGCTTGGGGAACTGGGCCAGGATCTGTGTGGGCGAGCCCGCCATGGTCTTGGGAGAGGGCAGACGGGCCGACGCCACCTTCACGCCGGCTGACGCCGAGCCTGGAGGAGGTGGGGGGGGGAGGTGTAGTTAGTAGCTCACCCATTAAAATTAAAAGCCAAAATGAGACACTTTGGCCGTGAAATAAATAATTTCCTTCATTGCTGTTGGTGTGTTAAATAATCCCACATTCATTGTGCGAAAAAAACAACTCGTTAAAAAATACTGAAGATCACAACTTCAACACTAATGTGTGCGATGACAACAACGAACATAACATGAACGCATACACTGAGCGATGGTGGACATGACGACGGAGGGGCTGGACGACACCACGGTCGTCACGGCGACGGTGTTGGCGGCGCTGGGGAAGACGACCGTCTGCTTGTGGCTGGCGGCCGTCAGCATGGACGTGGACACCAGCTTGGAGAGGCCCGCCGCCGCCGCCGCGCTGTTGCCATGGGAATGAGACTTGGACAGGATGTTGGGCACAAAGTTGGAGCTTGGCGAGGTCGTCACGATGATCACCTGACCACCAAGGGGGGGGCGGAGGTGAAAGTCATCAAAAATGCCTTGATCCAGATTGACTTAAAGTGACTTGAGATACACGTCATTAATGAGCAGGTTAGAGGCTTGGTATCGGGTTGGATATCACCAATCCTCATGGCTGTGGACATTGGGAATCGAACCCAGTACCTATTGGCTGGGAGTCCAAACCCCCTTTCCACTACTATGACTTGCCCTCCTAATTACCCGTTTTGTATATCTTTAGACATTTCTACTTGTGATAATTAAAAAAACACAACAATTAAAGCTACAATATATGCAAGATATGTTTGATTGAAATGTGCTCCAAAACACACATTATTTTCTGTAGACACTAATGAGAAGGCTACAGCTCACATCCACATACACACATGTGGATGTGAGCTGAGAAGAAACGTGACTTTCAACATCGTAGCCTATGGAAAATCTCCTTGAACTTGCAAATCTTGCACATTGTTGCTTTAAACACTAAATACTGACTGATTGTAGTATCACCGTTTTTCCTTTGAAGCCCTGCACTACCGTCTCTAGCCTGCAGGGGGCGCCAGATCTGTGTGCACTAAGCCAGGTGGGATGTGGGGGGGGGGGGTTGTACCTTCTGCGTGGTGCTGTTGGTGCTCTGGATGGTGGGCTTGGTGAAGGTGATCTTGACGGGAGACAGGTGGGGCGGCAGGGAGTTGGCGATGCTCTGCATGATGTTGCTCATCTTGGGGCTGCTCCCGGACACGCCCATCATGGGCGCCGCCATGGGCAGGGCCCGCGCCCTTGGAGACGGAGGGCGCCGTCACCTTGGCGACCTCCTTCAGCACCACGGGGGAGGAGCCCGACGACGAGTTGGTGCGCCGGCGCTTGCGGGGCTTCTCGTCCTCGTCCGAGCAGCTCACGCCTTCGCCAGGGGGGGGAGGGAGGGTGGGGGAGGGAGGGAGGGAGGGTGAGAGAGAGCAAGGGGAAGGAAAAAGAGGAAGCAGAGCGAAAGCGAGAGAGAGAGAGAGGGGGACAGGGAGAGGAGGGGGAGAAGGGAGAGAGGGAAGGAGAGAGAGAGAGAGAGAGAGAGAGAGGGAAGGAGAGAGAGAGAGAGAGGGAAGGAGAGAGAGAGAGAGAGAGAGAGAGAGAGAGGGAAGGAGAGAGAGAGAGAGAGGGAAGGAGAGAGAGAGAGAGAGGGAAGGAGAGAGAGAGAGAGAAGGGGAGAGAGAGAGAGAGAGAGAGAGAGAGAGAGAGAGAGAGAAGGGAGAGAGAGAGAGAGAGAGAGAGAGAGAGAGAGAGAGAGAGAGAGAGAAGGAGAGAGAGAGAGAAGGAGAGAGAGAGAGAGAGAATAGAACCTGTTAGCAAAACTAAAAATCTCTTCCCCACAATCGAGTGGCGCTGTTCCTCTTGTTTCTTAAACGCTAGCTCGGTGGGGGGGGGGATTACTGAATGCGTAACCATGGTGACGCGGGACGGGGTCATCGCTCGCTCACTCACTTTTCACGTAGACCGTGCTCCCGCTGGGCAGCACCACCACGTTGGAGGCCGGGCTGGGCGGCCGGGGCGACTTCAGCGCCATGGACCCGCCCCCCGTTGCCGTGGCGCTGGTGGGGGTGCAGGTGGTGCTCGTGTAGGAGTAGCACACGACGACTGCATGGAGCGATGGGAAACACATGTGGTCAAGACCTCATACTATTCAAATCACTACTCAAAACACACCTGTTCCATTCTGCCTATAATCCATAACCACTACTTTCCTAATTTTGTTCTGTCTGACTGCTGTAATTTGCTGTTTTATTTATTTATTTATTTATAATGTATCTTCTTTTTTTTTTGTGTGTTTTTCTTTTATGTGCTTATGTGTTTTTAATGTATTTTTATCTGTAAAGTGACTTTGAGTGTCCTGAAAAGCGCTTCCAAATAAAATGTATTATTATTTATTATTAAGAGTAATGCATATCACATTTACTTATATTCAAGTATATTTTTCCTGACTGGCAGCCATATGAATATGACTTCTTAATCGGAGCCCTTACCTTCTTTGTTGCCTGTTTCAGCTGGCAACAGGAGGGACGCGTTTTGATTGGCCGTGGCGTTGGCCACCGCGTTGGCCGTCACCGTGAACGCCGTCTGCGGCACCAGTCTGGGCATGAGTGGGACGAGTCGACGCCCTTCGATGGACCACTCCGAGGCGCTGTTCGGTCCAGACATGCTGTGCCGGGAGGAAAAAAAAAGGTTTGGGTTATGTCGCTTTTCTGGAGCTTATAGAGCTTATATGACAATTGTGTGACTATCGTGAGTTGTTCTTCAGAGAGACTGGATGTGTATACTCACTGATAGGCGATGGTGGTGAGGCGCTCGTCGTTGACCGCCCTGCGGACCTCCGCGCGGTGCCGCTCCGTGGAGATGCTGGAGAGGGAAGACGTTAACTGTGTTAACAGTAATGCGTTGCTTTAACTTACGAGGAGGAGCACAACGGCTCCCTAAATGCTTGTGGTTACTCAAAGCCCCCCCCCCCCCCCCCCACTCATACCAGGTAGTTTAATACATGTTACATATACAGTACACAACCATTAATATTGTACTCATATTATCATTATTTAAAGGCATGATTCCATAGATTCATTAAAGTAATACTATTAAGAAGAAGAAGAAGAAGAAGAAGAAGAATCCACTTTTTCTTTTGTAACATTCATGTCAATGACGGTTTTCTAATAACCCAATAAAGATAATTTGACTTGTGTTACAGTGTTGCAGTTATAACACAATGGATATGCATGAAATATGTCCTTGACGGCTTGAGAATGTCAACATTCATACCCATGTCAAAAGTTGACACCAAACTAGTGCTAAACGATGCGGTTAACAAAACAAAGGTCATCATGGCGTTTATTTTGACAGATATTGCAATTTTGACTATTCACTATTACTGAGAAGGGAAAGATAATTTTTGCGTCACAATTTTCATCTTCACTGAAAAAAACTATTATAATCATGATGTGACATTTGTTGGGGTCTGTACCAAACAAACATGTTTTCTTCCAAATGCAGCTCCGGCAAATTGGACATTGTACTTATTGTGGCCATATTGTGATATTGATAAAGTTTCGACTCATTATTCAGCCCTACACCAAACGACGGTCGGGACACGGTACTTACCCGAGGATCTTGGTGAGCTCTCCCAAGAGGTCCTTCTTGTCCTTAGTGAGGTCCCCTTGTGCTCGCAGGGCGCTGATCACCCCGGCGTAGGCCTCCAACTCTGGGGAAACCAAACCACACCACAGCACGGTGGTCACGTCTCCCCCCTTTGGATAGCTGTGTGTCATAATCCCCTCAGATTCCTCCCCCTATTTCCATGCCGTTCATCACACACACACCGAGCAGCGCCGGTCCACCTTACCCAGCTTGCGGAGTATCCTCTTGCACTCATCCCTGCCGAGGTCCAGGATGGTGGGCCAAACCACGGGCATGGTGCCGGTCGTCAGCGGCTTCTCCAGCTGAATCATGGGCTGCACACAAAGCAGAACGCATCCCATGAAGAAACACGAAATACATTGGGGTGCAAACACCAGGCCAGTCGTAGAACACAAACCTATCAATTCTACATAAAATGTGAGGCACTAATAGGTAAACAATGCATATACATATCACACATTTAGATAACAATTCTATACTACTTATAAGGTCCAGAATTTTTTCTTTTTACCTGCCAGAACGGAAAAATCTACCAGCCAAGCAATTGTTTTAATATGTAACCCTGACATTTTTTGTTGTTGTTGTTAATTTTGGACCCTGCTTATACTTATATCCTTGTAGTGCTCTCCGGTGAATAAAATGCATTATAAAGAGCAGTGGGTGCATTTGGGTAGTGAACACTGAATCTGTGCTGACAACTGACACACAGCATCGATTAAGAGGAGCAGCAGGCAGTCAGGACCTGCAGATCTCATCAGTCTGCAGTCTGAGGATAGAGGATGGGAGCGAGTTGAGACAATGGTCCGCACAGCTTAGACCTCATTCTCCTCTCAATCTCTGACACCAGAGTGCAGGCGGGGTCACACTTAAGTACAGAACTGGCTTCTTGCTAAGCCCATTCAGACTCAGCTCCATGGCTCCCGGCATGCTGCTCTTCCAGCACAAATAATTACATAGAAAACCCGTAGAAGTAACCGCACCGCTGACTTGAATCAACAGTCATCACCTCATCAGTAAGATAACTCAATTCCGTGATATAGTGTCTGAGTTGTAACCCGATGGGCGTCACTGTCACTGAAGTGCATCCGCTGCAGAGTTGCATCCTCCCTGCAGGCTACACTTCGTCTTCATCAGCACGTCCAGACCTGCAGGCTGCACTGCACCGCCTTAATGGATGAGGTGTGATACCGGACCCTGCAGACTCCAGTACCATTACTGGACGCTGCAGACTCCAGTACCATTACTGGACCCTGCAGGCTCCAGTACCATTACTGGACCCTGCAGGCTCCAGTACCATTACTGGGCCCTGCAGGCTCCAGTACCATTACTGGGCCCTGCAGGCTCCAGTACCATTACTGGACCCTGCAGGGTCCAGTACTGGACCCTGCAGGCTCCAGTACCATTACTGGACCCTGCAGACTGCAGTACCATTACTGGACCCTGCAGACTCCAGTACCATTACTGGACCCTGCAGACTCCAGTACCATTACTGGACGCTGCAGACTCCAGTACCATTACTGGACCCTGCAGGCTCAGGTTCAGTTAGCTGTAAGTGTATTCAGTTAGCTGTAAGTGTATTCAGTTAACTGTAAATGTATTTAGTTAGCTGTAAGTGTATTCAGTTAGCTGTAAGTGTATTTAGTTAACTGTAAGTGTATTTAGTTAGCTGTAAGTGTATTTAGCTAGCTGTAAGTGTATTTAGTTAGCTGTAAGTGTATTTAGTTATCTGTAAGTGTATTTAGTTAGCTGTAAGTGTATTTAGTTATCTGTAAGTGTATTTAGTTATCTGTAAGTGTATTTAGTTAGCTGTAAGTGTATTTAGTTATCTGTAAGTGTATTTAGTTATCTGTAAGTGTATTTAGTTAGCTGTAAGTGTATTTAGTTATCTGTAAGTGTATTTAGTTATCTGTAAGTGTATTTAGTTAGCTGTAAGTGTATTTAGTTATCTGTAAGTGTATTTAGTTAGCTGTAAGTGTATTTAGTTAGCTGTAAGTGTATTCAGTTAACTGTAAGTGTATTTAGTTAACTGTAAGTGTATTCAGTCAGCTGTAAGTGTATTCAGTTAACTGTAAGTGTATTTAGTTAACTGTAAGTGTATTCAGTTAGCTGTAAGTGTATTTAGTTATCTGTTGATGTATTCTGTTAGCTGTTGCTGTACCTGGTTAGCCGCGGAGCTAACGGCGTCTCCTGGTCTCCGGGATAATAGAATCGGGTCTCACCATCTCTGGGTCAGACCTCTCCGTCCGGACGGCGGCCCTCCATCACGACATGGATCGCAGCCCGCGGGCCGGTGGACAAACACGACGTCGCCGTCTGTAACCTCTCAATGGCGGGTTTGTTTATTTCTTCGCCACCGCCAGACGCTGGCCAGCCTCTTCCTCCTCCGCTGCTTCTTCTTCTTCTACGTCCATGTTAGTACTTCCGGTGTGAGCACGGCGGTGACGCGGCGGCTCTGCCCCCTCTGGAGGGGAGCGGGACTGAACGCGGTCCCAGCCTGCAGGGTCTGTGCAGGGTCTGTGCATGGTCTGTCTGGGTCTGTCTGGGTCTGTGAAGGGTCTGTCTGCCTGCAGGGTCTGTCTGGGTCTGTGCAGGGTCTGTCTGCCTGCAGGGTCTGTCTGGGTCTGTGCAGGGTCTGTCTGGGTCTGTGCAGGGTCTGTCTGGGTCTGTGCAGGGTCTGTCTGGGTCTGTGCAGGGTCTGTCTGGGTTAGTGCAGGGTCTGTCTGTCTGCAGGGTCTCTCTGCCTGCAGGGTCTGTCTGGGTTAGTGCAGGTCTGTCTGGGTCTGTGCAGGGTCTGTCTGGGTCTGTGCAGGGTCCGTCTGCCTGCAGGGTCTGTCTGGGTCTGTCTGGGTCTGTGCAGGGTCTGTCTGGGTCTGTGCAGGGTCTGTCTGGGTCTGTGCAGGGTCTGTGCAGGGTCTGTGCAGGGTCTGTCTGGGTCTGTGCAGGGTCTGTCTGCCTGCAGGGTCTGTGCAGGGTCTGTCTGGGTCTGTGCAGGGTCTGTCTGCCTGCAGGGTCTGTGCAGGGTCTGTCTGGGTCTGTGCAGGGTCTGTCTGCCTGCAGGGTCTGTGCAGGGTCTGTCTGGGTCTGTGCAGGGTCTGTCTGCCTGCAGGGTCTGTCTGGGTCTGTGCAGGGTCTGTCTGGGTCTGTGCAGGGTCTGTCTGCCTGCAGGGTCTGTCTGGGTCTATGAGGTGGTCTCAACAGTAGTCTTTAGAGGACAACATGCTCATGTGTCTGTATGACTCCATTATTGAATAGTAAGACGCCAGTGGTTATATGAGAAAGCACATTGGTCCTGTTCTGAAGAAAGTGTACTATTTAAACAATATTTAGTATTTTAATGTTGAGTATAAAATTTCAGTGACATTGTTTCAACAGCTTCTGTCAACACATGGCATGATTATATCACATTTAAACAGACAACAATTGACAAACTTTAATATATATATTTAAATACGTTATTTTTATCAAGAGGTTATAAAATGTACTTTTTTCCTTCCCTTTACAAAGAAAACAAATCCACATGATAAAAACCCTCGTTATTTAAAGTGTTTCATGGCATGTTTGACCAAAACAACAACAAAACAATATAACCCAAGAGATAACGTCATATGTGCAGTCCTCCATTTGGCTATGGTTTGGATAAAAGTGATTTCAGTTTATACTTCATTTCAAACGATAACAGTGTGTACATTTTGTGTTCTTCATGAACAAAACGTTGCAGGTTTTACAAAGCTGTGCTGTTTTCTTGCCTGTTACAAAGAAAACGCATCGATAGTTACTGCGCAATGGGATAAAGGCAGTGATGGGGGGGGGGAGGCTGGGATAAAGGCAGTGATGGGGGGGGGGGGGGGGAGGCCTGGGATAAAGGCAGTGATGGGGAGGCTGGGATAAAGGAAGTGATGGGGGGGGGGCTGGGATAAAGGCAGTGATGGGGGGGGGGGGAGGCCTGGGATAAAGGCAGTGATGGGGAGGCTGGGATAAAGGAAGTGATGGGGGGGGGGGGGGGCTGGGATAAAGGCAGTG
This sequence comes from Merluccius polli, assembly GCA_030340625.1. NCBI lineage: Eukaryota > Metazoa > Chordata > Actinopteri > Gadiformes > Merlucciidae > Merluccius > Merluccius polli. The sequence continues at coordinate 18,973 of JAOPHQ010000940.1, forward strand.
ATGGGGAGGCCTGGGATAAAGGCAGTGATGGGGGGGGGGCTGGGATAAAGGCAGTGATGGGGGGGGGGCTGGGATAAAGGCAGTGATTGGGGGGGGGGGGGGGCCTGGGATAAAGGCAGTGATGGGGGGGGGGGGGGGGGGCTGGGATAAGGCAGTGATGGGGGGGGGGGGCCTGGGATAAAGGCAGTGATGGGGGGGGGCTGGGATAAAGGCAGTGATGGGGAGGCCTGGGATAAAGGCAGTGATGGGGGGGGGGGGGGGGGCTGGGATAAAGGCAGTGATGGGGGGGGGCTGGGATAAAGGCAGTGATGGGGGGGGGCCTGGGATAAAGGCAGTGATGGGGCCTGGGATAAAGGCAGTGATGGGGGGGGGGGGGGGCTGGGATAAAGACAGTGATGGGGGGGGGGGGGGGGCTGGGATAAAGACAGTGATGGGGGGGGCCTGGGATAAAGGCAGTGATGGGGGGGGGGGGCTGGGATAAAGGCAGTGATGGGGGGGGCCTGGACTAAAGGCAGTTATCCACACTTGCTTGGTTTGTGCCATCTACACCCAGCAAGCTCAACTCACAGTAGACCAGATCTAATGACAAATAACATGATTGTGTAATTAGTGATTCATTAGCATAAGCAGTAGAGATTCATTAGCATTAGTAGGAGAGATTAGATTATAGCTTTTTTAGCTTCTTTTAAACACACAAGTCCTTTCTACAGGAATGCCAAAGGAGGCAGAAGAAAAACATGACCTTTAAGGAGGGCTGAGGAGGATGGAGGGTGAAGCAGGAATGTGAGCAGTTTCCCAACAAGCCTTTGCTTGGAATCGGTTCTCACCCAAATCTGATCTCGTTTCACGGTACATTAATAGCACATACTCCTCGATAAAGTCAGTCCTGCCCAAACATCCCTTTTTGTGTGCAAATATATCCTTCACTGTGCCCTAGTATATGTTACAGATGACGGAAGATATTAAGTCATCTGGATGGTTTGTTATTGTTGTTTCATAACTATAAAAACCTTTTGGCTATTTTTGGATTTTAGTGTTTATTGGTCCCTGTTATTAATATTTCTTTTGGGAATCTTCCCATGCCCTGTAGTTGTATGAGAGAGAAAAATGCATTTATATAAAAGTTAAAATACTGCAGGTCCTTCTATTAACCACAGAAAAAAAAAAATCTTCTTTATAAATTTAAATATTCAAAGTTTACAGTGGAATTGCTGTGTGTGTGTGTATGTGTGTGTGTCACCGCTCGTCTGAAAAGCAGTTGGCCTGACCTATAAAGAGAGAGAGAAACAAGGACATAATTACAGAGTCCAAAGAGAACAGAATATAGCAAAACAGAACATTTTCGATGTAGTCAAAAGGATCATAAAATCACAATGCTCTGGGTTATACATATAGAGTGTGACGTGTGTATGGGGTATAGAGGGCATAGAGTAAGGGTGTATAGAGTATAGCGAGTATGTACTTATGCTGCGTTCCAGGCAACCCGTAACTCGTGATTTCACGACTTCATACTCACGACTCACGACTTGGTAGCGTTCCAGGCAAGTCACGACTAACAAAGTCGTAACAAACAAACAAACAAACCTGCGGCTCTGTTTTGATGGTGTCCGCCGCCAGCAAGCCAGATCTGCTCACAGGTGCAATGACTTTTATGGAAACCTCACTTCACTTACATGAGCAGAGCTTGGATTTAACCTTAGTTGACGATTGATAGCTGATAGCGATTGAATAAACATAAACATACACTTTAGTACTCCACACTCGTATGTGTTTTGTTTTGATTACAATGTGCGGAATTACGTTACGTTGCCTATTCATGTCTCTCTATGTATATTTTCTCACCGTTGGTCACCGGTGTCTGCGGAGCATCAGGGGAAGCCATTGTTGTTTACGTTCGTGACGTCAAAAAACGAACTGGGAGTACATCGATCACACACACGAGTTCACGGGTCGTGAGTTACGAGTTTGACTGCCGTTCCAGAGCACTTTCACGGGTAGAAGGTCGTGAAGTCACGAGTTACGGGTTGCCTGGAACGCACCAATAGTATTGAGGGTATAGAGTATAACATACCATTGCACCCCTCTGAGTCTGTTGGCCTTTCAGTGGCAGTATGCTGGTTATATCTATCCTCCACTTCCTGAAAGGCAGATCGTTCACAGAGATTTTAGTCATTGGTTTTGAAATGAGCTGCTGTCTTAAATGTGGATGACAAAATACAAATACATTCTGTTCATTTGAAACCATGCATGTCTCACTCAAACATTGAAAATGTTTACATTTATTTATTACTCTTATTTTTCTGTACATTTTGCCCATATATTGTAATTTTATTTATACATTTTCTTTTAAATCTCTACTACTACTATCCTGTAGTTTATGGTGTGACACCTGAATTCCCTGTCTGGGATGAATAAAGCTAATCTTGTGGAGTAGAGAGTACATAATACATAGTTGTCCTGCTACATCACCCTGCCAGGGTTTATTTTGCAATATTGACCGGCTCGCTGTACATTACCTCACAAAAAATAAGAAGAATAGTCTGTTCGATTCTATGGTTGGAAATAGCGTCCATAGCAACGGTCTGTTATTCATAGCAGCGGTCTGCTATTCAGAAATAACAGACCGTAGGATGCTGTAACTGACCAATCAGAATTGAGTATTCAACGAAGCGTGTAATAACTACGTATCAGGTTTACCTTGAGGTGCTGGAGGTCGGCCTGCAGAAGCCTCAGGTGGGTCATGAGCCGGCGGCTGAGGTTGGGGCCGCTGCTATCCCCGTCCGCACCCCCCGGCTGCGAGAAGGAGGACAGCAGCTTACTGAGGTCGATCCCAGGTTCTCCTGGAGGTCCTCCACCATATCCTCCTCCACCACCTCTGTCGTCATCGTCGTCTGTGTAGCTCTCCTCTGAGCCCAGGAAGCAGGACTCCAGGACAACATAGCCGCCTGCGGGTGTATGGGTGGAGAGGGTGGAGAGGGTGTATTGATGATGGGTGATTCCTATATACTATAATGCAAAATAAAATGATACAATACTGGAAATGGAAGACAAAATAATATTTTAGAAAAAGGTGGATATGTTCTTGTATTAATGACTGATAATGTATAAATAATGTAATACCATCATAAAGTGAACTGGGTATGAGAAATGTGGTGGCCCACACCAACACATCCCAGACGGTCTAAATGTCTTGGTTGCTCCTCACCATTGACTGCAGCAGGTCTCTCCATCAGCCCTGGGCCTCGTGGCAGCAGGTCTGGCTCCTCAGCCCCGCCAGCAGAGGGCGCCCTCCTCTCCCAGCTAGAGTTGTGGGTTCTCCCCACAGCATTACTCGACTCCTCCCCGGGGTCATGCTCCTTCTGCTTCTCCTCCTCCTCCTCCTCGTCCTCCTTCTTCTTCTGCCCCTCCTCTCCGATGACCATGTGGTCCAGGAGGAGTTGCTTCAGCATTGCGACTGGAATATTATCACAACTGATTATTATCACAGCAGACACACACACACCATTCCTGATCAAAATGGAGTAGTACAGAACAAAACGATTCATAGATGGAGGAGATTTTGATTGGCTATCAATATTGTATAATAATGGATCCCAATGCTTTTCTCGGTTAGACCTGCCCACTGCCCAGAATTGCACTGTGATTGGCTGGTGACATACTGCTTACTAAACATAACCATATCTAACCTAACCCTAAACTTCCCTAACCTAATACATAAACTTAACTATCTCCAACCTAATATCTAAGCTTAGCCAATCATAGCACAGTTCTGGGCAGCGTGGGCGGCTCTAACCAAAAAAAGAAGTGGGAGCCATAATACTGCGTCAATACTAGAAAATATTATTTGTTAGCTATTGTAACCAATTCTGTTGTAACCAATCCAACTCTGATGGTGGAACAGCATTTTGCCTTCCCCCCTTGATTCAAATTATTTAGAAAACAGCGAATTTGTTCACCATGCAACAATGTAAGCTAATTAGTAACCGCCACTGCAAAGCCAATGTTTATGTGTGCTGTGCCCGTGACCTTGCTGCTTGGTTTACCTTTCCGTTGGCACGGTAACTAACAAACCCCTCAGTGTAAACAAAGGGAAGAGAACCCACGTGTATTCAGAGCATCTGCAGCTCTGGAGGGGGGATGCGGGTCGAGGGCGGGCAGCCCGTGGTCGTGGCTGTCGATGGCGATGGCGTGGCGGGACCTCTCTCGCAGCAGAGGCAGCCGGTCTGCCAGCTCTCCGTCCAGGAAGGCCTCCAGCTCGTCCACATCTACCACATCCTCCTCCTCCTCCTCCTCCTCTTCTCCTTGTTGTTGTTGTTGTTGTTGTTCTTCCTCCTCTGTCCTTTCCACCAGGGCCGAATCCCCGTCCCCTCCCTCGTCCGAGTCGGTGCTGTCGAAGGGGTTGGTGCTGGTCGTCGACAGGGTCGTGCGGGGAGCTGGGGAAGTGTTGTCTTTATCTGCAGGGGGAGAAGACATGGGAGGTCCGTGGGTTTTAAATTTGACCAATAGCACAAAAACGCTGGCTTAAGCAGAAACTAAGGTCTTCCAGGTCGGTTAAAGAAGTAGCGGTGCTAGATGCAGGGTTCCCACGCCTTCCCATTTCATTTCAAAACTTTTCTATGACTTTTCCATAAATCCATACATCATTTTGATGTCTGTATTTCAGTGGCGTAATGAATAAACAAACTTTACTTTACTTTGTCTGCTATGAAATTGTAAACTGTGACTAGCCACTGCACAGTGTCTCCTATTTCCACCTTACAACTCACAACTGATTTTCCTGACTGTGGGAACCCTGTAGATGTCTTCTACCTCTAGCGTCCTACCTGTAGTGTTTTTGAGCACCTTGAAAAGCGCTATATAAATTGACTGTATTATTATTATGATTATGATTATTACCTGTGGACAGTGGGCCTCCAGTCAGGGTGGGGAGAGGATCACTGCTGGCCGCAGTCCTCCCACTATTGGTCGGCTCTAGAGCAGCCTGGCCAGCGCTGAAAAAACACATAAGTATCTATTAATTATTGAAGTATGAGTGGCTGGCACACACACACACACGATGGAACCACTGCTAACATAAGGGGATGGACTCACAGTCTGGCCTTCATGGTTTCTGCACATTGTGTGATGAGACGCTGCCACCTGAACCAGAGGAAGGAACACAACAGCATGAGTGAGCAGAGAGGTGCTAGAATTTGTTGATCAAATATTGTTAAAGGTGGACTCACGTCTTCTGCTCCGACACAGTGTGTGCGGCCAGCTCATAGATGGCTCTGTTCCCTGACGTGGAGATCACGAAGAAGGACTTGGTGTCTGCATGGGGACAAACCAAAATAGAGAAATTGGTCATTGGTGTCAAAATAATTAGGAAAGAAATGCATTTTAGGCATGAGAATGCAAATTCCCACAAGATAAGCCAGAAACAAAAAAATAAGTGAGAATGGTGGAATCACAATACGGTACCACCGCCAATTAATGGTACAGCAAACCCAGGGTCTGTGGTGTTGTCAAGGGGCTTAAAACATACAAACATAAATACATACACATACTTATACATAGACACACACATATGTACACACACACAATGATTTTTTTTGTATTAATGCGCCTGTATGCTAAAGCCTCTATGCTAAAACCTGTATGCTCAAGCCTGTATGCTAACCTGTGTGGCATGGCAACCATTTTGCTGTTTTGAGGAACTATACAAGGGAAGAATGATGATTTGTTTAGTCTTAGTCACCATTTATGAAAGCAATAAGCCACTTGAGGCCGCCCCCTAGCTGTTCTAAAATCACTGTAAACCACGGCCTCTCATGGCTTATTGCTTAAATCTATGCATGGGTCCCTACCTGTGGCCACGGGGCGCACCAGCACGTTGTTCAGCTTGATGATGGGACTGAAGGTGCCCTTCATGTTCATGCTTTGACACTTGAGCACCAGCCGCTCGTCCTGCCTCTGCAGCAGCACCAGCACCTCCTCCAGCAGGATGGAGTACAGCTCTGCAGACACACACAGGAGATAGAGGGAGGGATGGGTGGAAGGAAGGATGGATGGATGCATGGATGGATGCATGAATGGATGATGGTTGATGGAGGTATGGATGGAAGAAAGGATGGATGATGGATGAATGCATGGATGGAAGATAGATGGATGATGAATGTATGCATTGATGGATGGAGGATGGATAGATGGATGGATGGATGGGTGGATGATGGATGGATGGACCGTTGGTCGTAAGGCAGCAGACAATAAAACTTAATATCAATATAAAAAGATGAAATTAATTATATAAAAATTAAAATAAATAAATAAATACAAATAAATATTAGGTTATAAAAAATACAAATAAAAAGGCAGGCAATAAAAGTATGAATAGTCACAATAGAATAAAAAATGAAGTAAAAAAAACATTTACAATTACAGAATTTGTATTTACAGTATTGTACGTACAAGAACAGCAGAAACTGCAGACTCATAACCTTGTTTAACAGGGGGTTAAGTCTAGGTACCTATTGACTTGTCCTTGTTGATCTTCCAGGAGAGAGGACCCTCATGGACCATCTTCCCTTTGGTCAGGTCCAGGTTCTGTTTTCAACACCGAAAATCACAATAAAGGCATCGATTGTTTTGCATATTCGTATTTTAAAGACTTTAAATATCTTTTTAATTCTTATTTCCATCCTGGTTTCCACCCCAAAGGTCCCATCTGGGATTAATACAGTACACCGCATCTCGTCATTCTTTTGATTTATTAAATGATTTATTAAAGATGTAGCGCGTTGAACGTTCAGTAAAACTAATGATTGCACAATACAGAGCACATATAAAGCTTCATCCTCCTTAGAGGGAAAAGGGGGGTTAAGAAGGGAAGGAAAGCTAGGCTGCTCTCTGACCTTGAACTCTAGCACCATGGGGTTCTCACTCTGCTTCAGTGAGGACAGGTCTAACCGCCGCTGGTAATTCTCCAGTCTCTGTAGAGAAGCGAATACGTAAGAGATAACATACAGCGAGTCGGGAACACCAGAACCTCTAGAGTCGACTATGTTACATCACAAAAACAACAGGCCGTAAGGAGCGTTAACCTGTTTGTCCTCGGCCTCTTTAACCGCCTGGTTGACGTGGCTGAGGATGTCGCGGCAGCATTCTCCCGCCTTCTTCACCTTCTCTCTCTCTTCATGGTCCTCTGCAAGAAGAAGACAAATGATCACCACCAAAACGCCACCCGCCTTCGTGGGGTGAGTGGCGGTCCAAACAGCCGATCGTAACGTGGAGAATGTGGAGAGCGCTACCGGTGTATTTGGCTAATCTCTCCAGAAGCAGCGGGTATTTGGTCAGCCGTTGCATCTCTATGGGGATAATGTCCTTCAGCTGTAGCCGGCGACACAAGCGGTTGCTCTGGGCCTCCTAGAGGAGATAGTTACCGTCACATTGATGTAACTAAGATATAGCATTTAATACAAGTATCACAGTAGCTGGTAGAAATACATGCTGCCGTTCTCCCCTGTAGACTTGTTTAATAAAAAATAACTAGGTTAACTCAGTTTGTCGCCTCTACTAATGTAACACATGTGAATTTGGGCATTACAACCAAGACTTTAGATGAACAAGAACTGGGGAAACAGGAAAACGGTGGATTGTTGTCATAATACCTTTGGTTTTACAATAGTACAGGGGTTCACTACTGCCTCTAGTGGTCCAAAAAACAGTTATGCAGCTTCAAAACAAATATTTATGTTTTGTGTTTTTGGTCTTTCCTCCTAGCTTTTGTTTTGGTCTTTCTTCTTCATATCGTGTGTTGTAAAGATGTGAAGTGCATTGTGGGGGAAGTATAGACCGTGTGAAATGCATTGTGGGGGATGTCTAGACCGTGTGAAGTGCATTGTGGGGGAAGTCTAGACCGTGACCTGGATGAAGGCGTTAAATCGCTGCTCTTTCTTCTGCCGGGTCTTGATGATCTCCAGAGCCAACGGCTGGTTGCTACAGAAGGTCCCCACAGCCTGCCTCACATGCCCCTCCTGCTCACCGCCAAACTGAACACACACACACACACAAATAGCTAAAAGATTGGGTTATGAAATAAAGAGTTATTGGGTTATGAGTTGCCCATTTAACCCACTGCCTTACATGGGCAAGAACACAATCTTTCTGCAACTCTCATAGGAGGAGGAAAGAGGCTAGAAAAAGATATTTCTATACAGTTTTACTTCACATGATGTAAAGTGTCATTAAAACTTAAAAAGTTTACTTCTTTTTTATTTATTGACTTCACTGCAGCTCCGGTACTGCTACCAAGAGGCGTCAGGGGACGGAGTATGAACAGAAAGTATTGATGATCTATTGGTCGTACCCAGGCCAAGAGATCATCTCCAATATGGCTGATCACTGACGTCTCAGTTCTTTTCCGTATGGTCGCCATCTGCTCCGTGATGGACACTGAAACACACACATGAAGAAAACAAGGATCAGTCTATTGCCAGGATATTTATATATATATATATATATATATATATATATATATATATATATATATATATATATATATATATATATATATATCGCTTGCTCTCGTGGCCACTGAGGTTAGAAAAGCATGACACAGATGCCATACTCAGATGCCACAGTGTAGTTCATCAGGCTGGTGGTAATGTGTGTGGTGTTGGTTGGTGTGTGTGGTACCGTGGAGCTGCATGATCTCCAGCAGGTTGGAGAAGATGTGGTGGATGTCGTCGGGGGGTAGGACAGCGTCTCGGCTCAGCCGCTGGTAAAACACGCTGTCCAGCACCTTCAGCATCTGAAGGTGGGCCTGCTCCGTGTGCAGCAGCTCTACACACACACACACACACACACACACACACACACACACACACACACACACACACACACACACACACACACACACACACACACACACACACACACACACACACACACAGTTTACAGCCATTAACCTGTACATTTTACTTACTGCTACTTTTGTTGTCACATTTTGAAAACTTTTTAGAGAAAACTCATGAGAAAATCTGGTTGTGTAATCCATGGCATTTCTAAAGTGCTTGTTTGAAGGTGCTTGTGTGTTGTGGTGTTGTTCTGCGTGTTGTGTATGTTTTGAAGTGTGTCATGTGTGTGTGTATTGTTGTACGGTGGCCGAAAGCTCACCGTTGATAACTTCCTGCCTCTTGACCTCCAGAGGGTGGAGGCCCGCCAGCACCTCGCGGCTGACCAGCCTCTGCCAGTTGAGCGGGTCCTCCTCGACGGAGGTCGCTCCACCGGGCTGGTCGTCCTCGCTTAGGACCTCGCCTGGACTCATGGCTGGGGCACTGGGGGAGGGGGGAGAAGGGAGGTGGGAGAGGAGAGGAGAGGAGAGGAGGTGGGAGAGGAGAGGGTGGGTGAGGAGAGGGTGGGAGGGGGGAGAGGGGAGAGGGGCAGGTTCACCATCTTAAATCTCGAAAATATGAATTCAGCATTTTCATTAGGTAAAATAATGGTCAGTGTGTGTGCACGTGTGTGTGTGTGCTGTAAGTACAAGCAAGTGGCTTCGTGCTCCTCCAGTGGTAGTTGCTCTAGAGTCGTGGGGCTGAAGTCAAAGTGCATGCCAGCGGTGGGCGAGGGAACACACTCCAGGAGGTCCCCTGGGTGAAAAGCACTGTCGCTCTGAAGGGAGGAACAAGACAAAGGGGAGAGACCTGCGGATGACAATGGGAGAGGAGCGAGAGGTGTGGGGGTGTCGGTGTTAAAGTAGCCAAACAACATGCAAACAATATCATATCGATATTCAACATCAATTCGCTTTTCACAATATCATGTTAAGCGTTCTCTCCCTCGCTGTGTTTACAGTCAAGTACATTCTCTTTATCTCTATGAATAAAAAATACATTAAAAAAGTTTTTGTACTTCAAGGAAACCCACAAAAATGTCCCAAACCTTACGGAGCAATGCAGGCCAAGCCCATAATATTCCTCAATAAGAGGACTATGAGAATGACCCGAGAGAAAAGCAACAGTGCTGTAGCTACCAGAGTCTGACTCCTGTCCACAGCTATCTGACGTCTGATTGGCTGCGAGGCTGTTGGGCGGAGGAGGGGAGACGGCACCGGGCAAGGCCTGGGCGCCCGCGTCCGGTCCGTCGCCGTGTTGGTTGCCACGGCTACGGGAGCCGGACGGGATGGGGGGGTCCTGGTGCTCTGGGATGCTGCTGCTGAGAAGCGGCTGGGGGTGTGGCTTTGGGGACCGCTGCTTGTTCAGCTCCATCGCTTTGGAGACTAACAGAGTGACACACACACACACGCACACACACCGCAAAAAAAGGCAGATTATAAAACTAACATCTTTACATCTTCATAAGCGTGGGCTATCTTTGCTTGTGTGTGTGAATTATTGTCGACGGAGATTTCACACATGAATGGTAGTAAAGGTAGGGGTAGTAGAAAGCATGAGAGTTAATAAAGATTTACCTGCTAAACTGATTAAATGTAACTTAAACCTTGAAAACTCAATCCTCCCAAATGATGCCAGCATTGTGTTCCAAAAGTGCAGCGCATTCAGTTTCATATTAATGAGGCATTCTTGTTTGCAAACTAATAAATGTGGATATTCTGGTATTGGAAATATCCCAGATTGTTTCAAACTGTATCACAAACTAATTACCACAAAGTTTAGCTTTGGACTTGGACATTTCTGTATTTTTCTGTATTTTTTATTTTAGACTTTTTGTCCTGCTGATACACGGCTGAGAGAGAAACTGAGAGAGAAGTATATTTATATCTAAATGTTTCCCACACAAGGTGGGAATGGTTCAGATACCTATGAACACAATCTTCTAGATTGGTGTTAATATACGATGTACACAACATACTGTATATTAATGGCCCATTTTAAAAATAAACATTTCTATTTCTTACTCTGAGAAATAATCTCCTTCCATAAAAATAAACAAAAATAAAAGGAAATTAAAACCCTGTTGACCCCTTGCCTCTTTTCTTAAATTGAAATATTGAATCAGAAATTAATTCTGACATGTGATAAAATATAAACTTTTAATGGTATTAGCATAAGATGTAATCATAGCTCAAATGACATCAACATAAAAATCTGTGTTGGCTGATACCTATTGTTGGCATACTGGATAGTACACAGGCAGGAAGTAACAGTGGCATACAGGAAGTGGGATAAAAAGCATCAGGAAAGAGTCACTTCAGTAGAAGACACTACAATATAACAAGTCAAAAGGGAAGACATTCCACCATTAAGTTATCTCAGAGCTTGTGTACAGCATTTAGATATTTCCTTTTCATTTGAAACACCCTGTTGTTGACTGAATATGGCTGAATATGGCTGACACGAAGCTTAGAAATACACTCGTTTTTTCTTGACGACTACAATTTTTTGACTCACTGGAAGTGGAGTCCACTCGGCTTGGCCTGCGCGGCTGGCCGAGGATGTTGGGAAACCGAGTCTTTTTCACCTTCTCCTCCCCTTCTTTCTCTGGCTTGCTGCTCTTGCTCTGTAACTAAAATATGTTTGGTTATGGCCAAGCCCCTTAGTTAGTATGTGGATACACATTTATTTTAGAAAAATATCCTACTATGTTAATATTAACCAATTAATATTGTGTGTGTGTGTGTACTGTATGTCTGTGTGTGACTGTGAGTGTGTGATTATGTGTGTATGAGTGTATGTGTGTGTGTCCATGTGTGTGTGTCGGTGTGTGTGTGTGTGTGTGTATCAGCAAGACCCCACCTTGATCTTGGGCAGGAAGTTGATTCGGTTGATTCGATTCGGTTTTGGTCCCAGGCAGGGTGGCTCCTTGATCCTCACCCCCAGGTGCTTCATGTATGCTAGCATTACATACTGCATATTTGCGCTGCGATACACCACCAAAAGAAAACCCCTCAAAACATTACAATGACTCCGTTATGCACACAATGGAAGATATATGTTGAATGTTAAAAAACATACATGTCAACATCAAAAACAGGAAAGAAAATCCTATGGAAAAAAGAAAATCCTATGGATGGTGTGTGCATTGTATTTTGATGTGTTTATTACCTGGACCGAATTAAGTATTCATGTTCTGTGGTTCATAATAATATTTTTTATTACAGTTGGCATATGCCAAAAACAACAACAACACTGGATTTATGCTACATATAAAGTGCCTATATAAGTGCATATGGTGCCTGTATAATAAAATATATATAAAAGAAAACATTCCTCTCACCACTTGTCTTCTTCTGCGGGGTGCGGCGCCACCCTACAAGAGACAAGAGACAAAACAACATGGACGCCTTCAACATAAGTCCTGAAGGAACCACAAACAATACATGTATGAACATTTTGGAAAAAAAAGCGAGAGAGAGAGAAAGAAGGCGATATGAAGAAAGAGAGCGAGAGAAGACATATACACATGTCTATGATTGTGTTCATGCATAGGGGTCTTCTCACAAGATGTCCTCTATCTTGGAGACGATGTGCTCAGCACATGTGCATTCCCTCTCAGGGGACAGGTGTCCCCGCTCCCGCTCCGCCGCCAGCCGGCTCAGCTCCGCGTCCGCTAGCGTCAGGCCCATGCTACGCTTCTGCCTGTTCGTCATAATAATAATCATAATAATAATCATAATCAATAATCAATCATAAATATCATTATTATCAATAATATTGAATACTATATCAATAATAATAATTAATAATAAAACATTATATTAATAATAACACTATATCAACACTATATTAGTATGGGTTTTATTGTATTTATCCTGAGGAATGATAACACATTAATTACACATAATTGCATTTGAATGAATAACACACAATAGAACAGAGATATGTGAAAATAAACATAGTTTTTTGCACTTTTTTACTAGTTCAGGGTCAATGACATGATATCATCATGGATGGATTTAGCAAGAACCACTGGACAGGGAGAAGTTTGGAGAAATAATGGATGTTCTGAATAATACTACATGAGTAATATCAGGCTAGATACCACTCGGGTACACGCAGATAACTGTGTGTGTGTGTGTGTGTGTGTGGGTGTGGGTGTGTTTACATTACCGAAAGTCCTCCAGGTTTTTATGGATGTCTGGTAGGAGTGTTTCCTGTAAGAGTTGGGTGTACTGTTTACAGAGTTCCTCAGGGATCAACTCCGGCCTCCGTCGCTCTGCATCACACACACACACACACACACACACACACACACACACACACACACACACACGACATATTATTGAAGATAAACATTCTTCAAGTCATTATGCTGATATCTAGGATAGAGATATGGAAGAAGCTGAGGCAAGCAGAAAAAGCACAGAAATAATAACAACAAGTAGACCAAGAAGAGTTTAATTTAGTTAATAACATTTTCAAGCAGGAAATACTGGGATCTTCTCGATCTTTTGTACAGTAATGTTTTGGGAATGGCTCTTCCATTACAAGATTGTATCTGTACAGTAATACGTCAGTACAACACTGTCACGTTTCAGTAATGAGTCATGTGTTGTGTAGAGCTGTATCCATCCACTTAAACAAACACGCACAAAGGACTGAAAGGGGACACTGTAAGCGTTTAATACTGTCAATGATTAAAAACACAGGGGCTAGGTGACCCAGCGATTTAATGCAGGACTGTGTACTTACTAATGACACTACACTACAGTGGAACAATAAGACAAAACTAAACCACATGCTTAAGAGAAATTATTTAGACAATGAACAACCATAATACATTGTAGTTGATCAATGATAGATTATAGACACATTTTGTTCAATAGGACAATATTGACAAGGTTAAGAAATTGACCCAATTCTTACCCAATTCTGCTGATACAAATTCTGGAACAGGTACTTTAAGATTCTGTTATGAGGAAAACAAAGATCATAATTACATACTGTTTCTATTATAAAAACAGCTACCAACATAAAACAATAACAAAAAATGAACAGAAATAACTTTGTGCACAAAGTGCAACGTGGCTATTAGCACCAAGCTTACAGATTTGTTTCCCAAGTTATGTTTGCGGTTGTTTTTCCGCACACATCTGTTCTGCATTGTTTTACGTGCAGAACAGATGTACAGACAGACAGACATAGACAGAGATTCTGATTTGTATGCAATAAAAACAGTTAACTTTGTGAATCATGGGAAAAGAGGAAAACAGGAGTGCAGGGGAAAGTCCCTTGAAGATCTGTCAGCATTTGCTCCCGTCGTCTATAACTGCACCTGGTCGCCACCATGCTTCATAGTACATCTCCAATCAAGCCTGACACCAGTCGCCCCATTTACACACACTTTGAGGAACACAGACAGACAGACAGACAAAGACAGACAGAGACAGAGACAGAGAGAGAGAGAGAGAGAGAGAGAGAGAGAGAGACTGATGTAGAAAGAGACAAAGACGGAGGCGGAGAGGATGACTCACTGCTGTGCGATCGAGGAAGAGGGAGTGGAAGTCCATGAAGATACGTCTGCTCTCCTTGGAGCTGGTGTGCTGTTGGAGGTCAGCATAAAGGTAGCACAGCTACAGGGGAACACATGGAATAAGAGTACTTAAGACAGAGTACAGCCCATAGCCTCTCAGTACGTTACTCATCTCTATCCTATAGTTTTAAGTCAAATCTTTGACACTATCCGTGGCGTCGTTTGAAATCTGAAACAAATTGCCAATGAAAATAGCCAGCTATTTTGTAAATATTGTGTTTTTGTTTCACTTCTAACCAAGTTAGGATGTCAAATTAGAGACCTGTGTGTATCTTTGAAAACATACAAAGATAGCTGGCAACTTCCATTAGAATACACTGTAGTTTTGTGTGTCAGTGCGTGTGTGTGTTTGTGTGTGTGTGCGTGCATGCGTGCATGTGTGCGTGTACCAGAGGTGCAGGGTCAAACTGTGAGACCACGTGGTGGAGGAAGGCAGCCAGGTGTGCCGGTCTGGATTTCAATGAGTCCATGCTCTGGAAACAGCTGCACTGGCCGTTGATCTAGACAACACAACACTCTGGGCGTTGAGTCACTTCACGTGAACAAACCGTGAGGAGACTCCAGCTTCCCATCACTGTTTTGTGTTGGCAGCATCACTGCGTACCTGTTCCTGTTGCGTGTCAAAGTAGTCGTCCTCCGCCCCGATGATCGGAGGGTGGGCTGGGGATGGGGGAGTTCCCATGATGCACTGGGGGCCGGGGCTCTACAGGGCATCATCAGGAAGGGACAGGCAATCAGGAAACACAACACTGTATCATATAATAACAAATGAAACCATCGGACACCAAGTGATACCGTGTGTCTGTAGGATGTGTGTGTGTGTGTGTGTCTCACCAGGTGAGAGGGGTCATCTTGGTCTGGAAAGGAACTGAAGTGGGGGCTATCGTCGAGGTTGGTCTTTGGGCTGTGGCAGGGCGTCTCACTTTGGCTAGGGCAAACTGGGAGGGGTCTTCCCGGCCCCTAACACACACACACACACACACCGGCGCACGCACGCACACGTGCATACATGCACACACACACAAACATTAAGACAAAATTAAATGTTTAGTCTGGAGACGAATGCTGGAAAATCCCCAGCAAAAAAGACCTTATCACAGCTATTTTTAGAAGTGATGATAAAAATGGGCCCCTCTCGTCATTAGGGAGAAGTGTATGTGCGCAGCGTTTTAGTGCAAGTTTCCTGTTGTTCTTCGAGCAGGAGAGCGCTTCTGCATTGTGCTGCTTATGAAAATGCCACCACAGCAGACTGACGTGGAAAGAGTTGACACTTTCAGACAAGTTGAACATAATGTGACGAACGTGAATGACATCTTGACGCCATGTCACAATATGACCGTAACCCAAAGCCTGCATCCTAATCTTGTATTACAAATTCACTTCATATATCGTCTTTTTCTTTAATTTGACAAAATAATGAGCTTAAATCGCCAAATCTATACTAAATAACAAAAAAAATCTCTAATTCTCTCACTAACTAAATACTCACCCATGTCTGCCAAGTTAAATAATAATAGATTAATAATATATATCAATAAATAATTCAGTTAAATAGTAGAAATATATATTGCTAGAAAGAACCGTTTTTTAGGGACAGGCTTCTACTTACAGAATGACTGCCCACTGGCGACCAGAGATTGTCGCGGCTGCCGTCCGATGGGGACGAGCGTTTCATCTCCCACTGCGGCGACATGGCCTCCCCATCTTCATTCTGACCAACCGGGACGTTGCTCTGAAAGGTAATGTATGTAATGATCCCACCAGTGTCATTTTTTTAATGTAGGTTATCAAGGTGCCATATATATGATTATATAATCTCCCAGCTCGACATGAATCGGATGCACAGTTTTAAGTACTGATTCCCAACAAATAAATATAACTTTAGGGGCTAGGTGAGCAGGCTCCAGGGGGTACTTGTAAAGACGTAAACATTTTGATGTCAAATATTATTAATAATAATTCCACTAATAATAATATTACTCATCAATATGAATGATGATGCTAAATGATCATATATAATGTAATATTATTTGAAAGGAAAACATTAGTGGTTTGGTGTGGATAAGGGGGTACAGGAGCTGCACTGACGGGGCTGCTCTAAATCACATCCATGTATACACACATCACTAAAAGCATTTTACTCAACACATTTATAATACACACATCCTAACAGTTTGTCCTTACCAGGGGAGGGGCGGCTGGGCCGTCGATCTGCTGCTGCTGGGGGCAACTGTTCATGACGTCACAGGCCAAAGGACACCCCTGCTCTAGCAGTGGGAGCTGACCGAGGGCCGTTGAGAGTGTGCTCTCCCCCTCCCGTCCCTTCACCTCTTTTAGCTCCCCTCCCTCCTCCTCCTCCTCCTCCTTCTCCTCCTCCTCCTCAACCACCGCCTCCTCTTCCTCCTCCTCTTCCTCCTGCAGGGCCTGGCCGAGCCCCGGGGGCTGGCCCAACAGCGTCAGCGCTACGTAGGAGCCCGCTACATGGGGATGGGGGGGGGGGGGGCGAATGAGAGGTCATAGGAGAGGAGAGCAGAGTGAGTAAGTGAGGGGGGGGGGGGGGGGGGGGGGGGAGGAGTCCTGATTGACAGCCAAGTGTCTGGCTTCATTAGAGACTGTGAGTTGTTACAAGGCAAGGCAGTAGCTCGAAGGCTAAAGGTGATTTTAGATGCGTTCTGTTCATTTTCAATGGGAGGCAGCAGGGATTTGAATCATGACAGCACCATGCTGAGTGGTATTTTGACTCCCTGCTCTTGTGGGCTACTTCTCTAAAATCACATTAATGGAGCTCAAAGGAAGTTTCTCAGAAACTTTGTCTTCGTCGAAGAAGAAGAAGTTATGGCATGACTTATGGCACAATGAGAGACTTGTTATGAGAGTTGTGTATAACTTTCAGTTCTTTTTTTTCAGGACGAGGGTTCATTAAAAGGAATAAACGTATAGTTTATTTTAAATGTACTGTGAAATGCAAGTGTATTAAGTCACTGATATGCTATGAGGATGTGAAACAAGCACACTCACATTTAATGAGCTGGACCACTTCTATATGGTTGGACTGTGTCACTAAGGTCCCGTTAACCTGCGGCAAATAAACACACATAAGTTCATGATATTCAGAATAGAAAAAAAAAAAAAAAAAAGTTAAAAAAAGTTTAAAAAAAACAAACATAAATGACAAAAGTGACTGCTTTGAATCCTATGATATACTTGCCAAAATGTGAGGATATTGTAGGGGGGGGGTCAGAGGTATGTGTATTGATTGTCAAATGCAACAACATCATCAAATCAATATTATTTGTTGAAGAAAGGTTATCCTGCCTTGTGTGCCTCTGGCCTGGTGACCACAATGACTTTTGTCAATTTAGACAATTAAGCCAAAATGTGATAAGCAATGTTCGAATCCATGACATGTTGTCTTGAGAAGTCTTAGTCTACTGTAAAAGAGAAGTCTACTGTAAAAGATGCAATTCACATTCCTGCGCAACTTAGAAGTTTAATGTTGTTGAATTTCCTTTGAACTAAAATAAATATAGCGAGGTGCAAACCAGAACTCACCTTAATGATTCTGTCACCTGTTTGGACTCCTGCTCTCATTGCAGCACCATCTACAAGACACGAGGCAAGACAGTTTATCACAGCGCTGCGACGGAGGTTGAGTTTGCACAGTGGTTGGCTCTGCTCACTGCTACATGAGGAAGTAGGAATTAGGGTCCGATGCTCATATAAGAAACCTTTTTGATTCCTCCACTACAATGACTTTGCTGGGCACATGTGCAGTGTGTGAACAAGGTGCTATTGAAGTTTTCACAACATAGTTTTATGTCCATCGCAACTGAAACTATGTGCCCCCCCCCCCATCTTGCCCTATTGTGTAATCCCAGCCAAGCTCTCTGTCCTCCCCCGCCCCCTCTCCCTGCCGTAGGTGCCTCCATCCACTATAATGACCTTTTTTGCTGACTGAAATCACATGCTCTCTTCGGTGCATGACTGAGTCACTCAGCTGGCCTGAAACGCTGCCGAGTGAATTCAATTTGATTCTTGAGCTTTAAGGCTGTATATTTTTTCCCCTGCACAAATACTCCAGACACATGTTAAAAACGACTTTGTCAGCTAAGCGTGCGTTGTTTTATTTGTCTTCCTGCCCGAGAGAAAGGGAAGTTTGTTTTTCTTCATAAGAACCAAAGCCAATGAGGGATTTTTCAAAACCACTGCATGATTTGAGACATCACCTTGAACCAGCTGAAGTCGTTCCTGTTTTTCAACTCGGCATGACTCATAAAGTGGACGGCGGTTACTTTTTGTTCTACTCTGTGAAAATCCCGCATTTTTGGCTTTCACATTTTGTGTCATTTATGTTTATTTATTTTATTTGGTTGTTTGCCTAATGATTTTATCAACACATTTATCTCTCTGTGGAGGTAACATGATTCAATGTGGTGATCCACTTGTGAACCTCCTAGTCCAGCTTCTAATAATACAAAACAATATGCTGCCATGTGTGCTGTTTTCTGTATGAGCCAACTTGAGTCGCATTTGCGGAGGCTCACCTTCTTTGACCATCTGTACAAACACGGGGTTGTCTCCACTCACTGTCAGCCCGAAGCCATTCTCATCCCTCTGGATGATCACACAGCGCTGCACCATACCTGTGGGTGTACACACATACGCACACGCACACGCACACGCACACACACACACACACACACACACACGATCGTTGACTGAGATAAATGGCAGTATGCAACAGACAATTTCACTGAAAAAACACAAAATGTTGTGGAGCACCTTCATAACTAGCTTAAGCTGGCTCTTTGAAGTTTCACTGTTTTAAGCATCGCTCGATAAGTGTCACCAATCCGACGTCAGAAAGACTTCAAACTCCCCCCCCCCCCCCCCCCCCCGCCGCTACTCAGGCAACCATGGCTCTATTCCAATAAAAGAGTTTCACTGAGTGATAGAATCTACCCCCCCCTCCCTTCCCTCCCTCCCTCCCCCCATCTCCATAGCAACCGGGACCATCCATCACCTAAGCATGTGGCTTCAGCAGCCAAAGAGCCGTCATCCCAGGTCGGTTAAAATCAGCCAAGACTCTGCTGCTGCTGCTGTGTGATGACTAATAGTTTGTATAGCTAATATAGCCTGCATGGGTCCTGCTGGTCCATGGTGTGTGGACTCTGTTATGTTGGATGTAATGGCCTGCATGGGTCCTGCTGGTCCATAGTGTGTGGACTCTGTTATGTTGGATGTAATGGCCTGCATGGGTCTTGCTGGTCCATAGTGTGTGGACTCTGTTATGTTGGATGTAATGGCCTGCATGGGTCCTGCTGGTCCATAGTGTGTGGACTCTGTTATGTTGGTTGTAATGGCCTGCATGGGTCCTGCTGGTCCATAGTGTGTGGACTCTGTTATGTTGGATGTAATGGCCTGCATGGGTCCTGCTGGTCCATAGTGTGTGGACTCTGTTATGTTGGATGTAAAGGCCATGAGAACACATTCAATGGTATTATGTCATTACAACAAGACAAGTATGGTCAGATGTAAGAAGAAGAATGACTAGGGATGCTCAGAGTAACCCAACACTAAATTCACATCTCAGGGACAGTCTATAACAGGGCAGCCCAAAGTGGGGCCCGCGGGCCAAAGTTTGCCCGTCATAAGTTTCGATTTGGCCCGCCAGATGTTTCTAGCAAAATTACAAAAAATTATTAATGAAACGAAAGTGATAATATAAAGCAGTTTATGCCGTTGTATTTTTGTGAAGTAAAAATACTCTTTAAACATGTAGGATCCCCAATTATTAATTATTTTATTTTTCATAATCTGAGCAGGCGGCCAGAGTGACACTTTCCACATGAAGTCAGTTTGGCGTGAGTGAGTTCAGTTTATCGTGACTGAAACATGTAACGTTACGTTATTATTTAACTATGTAAAAGCTAAATGAATATTCAATTAAGGGAACTTGGATCTTAACATGCATCTGCAGTACAATACAATAGGGGTTTTGTTTTTGGCCCATGGCCCACCATTACGTTTCGGTTTTGGCCTTCAGAGGGAAAAACTTTGGGCACCCCTGGTCTATAATATTTCTGTTGGGACCAAACACCTAATCCAACACAACGTGGCAGGTGTTGTCTTTTTCCATCACATTGAACTGTGTTTGCAGTTTTTTTGAAAATGGGCCTGATTTTATATTTGCTCCCCCCCCACACACACAAGAAAAATATAGGGCTCATTTCATTCATCTCATTTTTATAACCTCACCTGTTGGGTCAAACTCATGCTTGAAGGTGATGGGCGACTCATTCTTGGATTTATCTGGGTCCTTATTGATAATATTAGGGGTCCTGTCAACACAGACAGTGGACACACTCAGATATACAGAACACATACAGACACACATCAAATTATTGATAAATGAATATTGAAACATATTATTATATAGTTTCATATTTTGGTAAAAAAAAGAACATGGCATGGCATTCAAGAAGAATGACTTTGTAAACATTATTCAGTTCACAGAAAAGAAAAATGTATTATTTGTCTATTATTAGACCTACATTGCAAATCAGACCCAACAGATTTTGGTTACCAATGCCTACAAATAATAATGAATCCATGGTTATACCTGATGACATGACGTGAGTCAAGTCAATTAGTGTCAAGTTTATTCATTCATAGGTTAAAAGGAGTTTGACCATGACAACACAGCCGTGTTAGGGAATGCAACAAACATAGAAACAGAAACCACATTATAATATATATACTGGCAGAGGGAAAAACCTGTAAAAATCAAATTCGATACTAAAATATGGGAGAGAAAAAGAAAATCAGCCACCGATCCAGAAGCACTAATCTGCAACCGCACCGAAATAAATACTGTTGCTTGTTTTTCCAACACGTACTTCCCCTGCCCGCTGGACCAGCGATCCCTCGTCCAGCCTAGCAACACCATCCTAACCCATGAGAGAGAGCACTTCTTCTAGACCCGAAGACACAGAAATAAAGGGATCCATGTTTTCCAGCACCACACCCCCGCCCTTCCCCATCCTCCCCCACCCACCTCCCCATCCTCCCTTTTTTAGTCACACTACTGGGTCCCCGCATTCAAAAACCACACAGATTACCCTCATGTCCTCCATCCTCTGCTTCCTGTCTGCTGCAGACCTCCTCCTCCTCCCCACTTCCACCAGAGGGAAGGGGGGGCTGGGGGGGAGACGGTGGGGGGCTTTGGGGGGGGGGGGGGGGGGGGTAGGGGGGTGTTTATCTGACTGTTCCTTCCTCTGGACAATGGGGGCCAGGTTGCACTCTCAACAATGGCTCGCTGGCGTCACCGCCAAACACATACGGCTGAACTGAACTGCGGCTTTGTGGGACAGATTCCCGGAAATAATGCGGGCTTCTGGCTTCTCTCCCACTTCCCGAATGTGGGAGAGAAGTCTGCATGGATGAGTAAGAGGGGGGGGGGGGGGGGGGGGGTTGGGGGAGGGTTGGGCTGGGGAGGGGGGGGGGGGGTTGGGGGGGTGGGCAAAGAGGATAAGTAGAAGGCACTGAATCTGTGACAGAGGGCAGAAGACAGAAGAGGTTTTCAGCAGAGTTCAACATTTCACAGTGCCAGCACACCAGTGGCTATGAGGAGCAATCCTATTTAAAATAAGTTAATTAAACAGAAATTAAACAGAAATCATTTGACGACACGAAATCAACGTTTTACACAATAACAGAAGCCCCCTGTGTTGAGTTGTGCTGTTGTCACTGAACCAGACATAACATATTAAACTAACCCTGCGCTCGCAGCCAAAACAAAAGCATTGTTATAATGGAGAAGGAGGGGCTGTGCCGTCTAGGAAGAAATGGGATAAAATGCTCGCTTAATTTTGTTTAATCTATCAAGTAGTGCAACTCGGTTAATAGGCTTTTCCGTTGCTGTCCGGGGAGATTAACGGCAGATAAAAACAGACTAGACAGCCTTTTGTGTAGAGACGCATTAAAATGGGTAGGTGGTGTCTGACTAGCGAGAACAACTAAATCTGACTTTATATAGACCCAGTCTGGCTCCGATACGAAAGTGAGAAAGAAAGTGGAAAAATGTCAAATGTAATTGTGTATGCTATTAGTTGTTATTTTCTAGCCAAGATACCCAAGAGTTTCCTCCCTTTTTCTCTTTCTGGTAATTGTGCAACAGGCCAGAGGAAAAGAAAACTATAAGCAACAATCCACTTATGTCTTGGATGCTAAAAATACCAGAGAGCCCCTTGGAGACTATGACAGGAAAGCATTCAACTCCAAAGGGTTGGAGATAGAAAACTGATAGCCCGCCTTAAAGCCCAAAGCTAAAACTTTATCCTGCTTGCTACTTGTTTTTTGGAAAAGGTAGCATCAAAAAGCGACAGGCCTTATTGAGTTTTAATACGATTCAGATCTTCATGGCAATATGAGAGAGGTGGACTTGACTTTGTGACCGGGCTCGTGCCCTTTAAAAACAGACACAACTCTTACTCGGAAATAACTCTTCTAGTCTCATTTAGACAAGTGCTTGGGACCACAATCTGGGAATGGCAGGGAACAAAGAGGACACTTGGGGAGGTATGGACTGCGTCCATCAAATGGAAAGTGGAATAAAAGCGTTCATTTCTGGCACTGCCAGACTCGGATCGAGGCTCAGCTGTGGATGCCAAGTTCACAATGAATGCTACAACTGAGCTGCAACACAGTAACACTCAATCCTTTGCTGAAAAAATACAAACCTATAAAACGGCACCGATGGTAAAAATCGACCCTCGTATCGCAACCGGCAGCGACGACCCGAGCGCGCTCTGCAAAGGTTAGCGGCCCGGCGAGCCCCGACAGACATTGTTTACAAGTGATGTCACCACTTCCCGTGAGAGCCTTGTGTGGAGTGGGTGAGTGTGTTTGAGTGTCAGTGTGCAACTGTGTGTGCGTGTGTGTGTGTGTGTGTGTGTGTGTGTGTGTGTGTGTGTTGGGGGGGTGAGTACACCCAGATCAGCAAAACAGAGTGACAAAGAGGGATTAGAGCTAGCCCACGTTTTGTTGCTTCTAACTTGCATTATACTCCTGGCTGGCTCCCACAGACAGCCTTTAATGTCGGCTGGTTTAATGGCTTCTTACCTAAATATATACAGTATGCATATGAAAAAGGTTGTACCCATACAGTCGGGACAATGAGGTTTAAATAAAGGCAGTTTTCTTTCTTAACAACTGGCATAATGTCGTGGCTAGGGATTAGGGAGACGTATAAGGGCACAGATTGGCAGACAGATGTTAGTGCTATATGGAGAGTTTGAAGACCAAAAAAAAAAGTGCAGTTATGGTCATAATGTGGAGGTCATACATGTGGGTATTAAGGGTATGGGTGTCACATAAAGGGTTGGAATGAGTGTAATTGTTACTGTGCTATGAAAATCTATATTTGAGCGTTGTTTCACTAGCCATTGTATTCCCTTCGCTACGTGAACAAAGTGCATGTGTTATCTGGAGGTGGTGGGAAACCAGCGCACCTGGAGGAAACTCACATCAACATGTGGAAAACACGCAGTCTGGCCCCAGTCGGGTGTTTAAGAGCAGCACTGTCTCGCTGGGAGGCCACAGTGCTAACTCACATGGGCAGAAATGCACACATATGCTGCACACCCGTAGTCCAAGAAAAAGTAAAGCTCTACAATTAACTCGGTTACTTTTCTTATCTATATGGGTTGGTTGTTTCGGCTCAAGTCATTAAGGAATCAGCCTTTCGTTGGGTGCATGTATTCTGTGCAGACAGGACAAGTGTAGCTGTTCACACTGCAGTCCCAGATGGTACCACACCACACACTGGAGACACCAGAGGAACCGCTGAACGGTGTTGAAGGATTGGCTTGGTTGAAATGTGGTGGAGTTGGCGAATGTTGTGGGCCACATCATCATACTTGAACACATTTCCAAAACAGCCTCCACCATCTGATGTCAAAGCGGTTGCATATTTGACGGCATGCTAGCTGAAATGATGAACAGCGTCGACAGTGTGAACCCTGGCATTGTATGGTTGTTATGGTGGTCCAGCCACAGTGCCTCCCCTCTCATGTCAAATAAAGGAAGCTTTCTTTGCCTCCAAATAAAATCCTTAATGTATTTGGAAATGGATGCCATTTTATTCATTCAGTGAAATTGATTCAGTTGCTGTATTTAAACATGTGATCTTGAATTTCAGTATTCAGCTCAGCATGGGATAGGCACACGTTAGCACATGGACGAAATAATGTAGCCATGATAATGCATTTGAAATAGTCTGAACTGTGAAAGAAGTGAAACCCGAGTTCCCGTCTCCACTCCATGTGCAATTGAGTTGGCATCCCAAAGGTTGTTTTGCGAAATAGCAAAGTAGTCCAACTGCAATCAGACCAAGACGGTCGTGTGTTTCAGTGATACCACGCAATCTATGGGACAACCAGCCAAGAATCAAATCTTTGAAGTCTTGTGTTGAGGCCAACATGAGAGCAGTAATGTGTTTAAATGGTATGGGACAAAAACTACCTCCGAGAGACAATAATTATTTTTTTGACATGCTTGTGTGGAGGCCAACTGCTGTGTTGCAGCCCAAAGACAACATGCTTCCAATGGATACATATTTCCATGCACTGCAGTATGTTTTTTAACAACGTACTTAATGTATAATGCCACGAGTATGAAACAAATCTGTGCTGAAGGCCTTGAAGTCCTAATCAAAGCAAGGCAGAAGCAACACATGTTATGGGAAATAGTTATTGGTGGCATATTTTGCCCAGAGGAAGGACACACTACCGTTGTTTTGGCCACTTGTATGGGAATGAGTGAAACACACAACGGTTTTTTATCTTGTGCCTTGAGGGACCACCAGTGAGCCAAGTTATTTCATGGAGCTCACAATGAGCATGCGAGAACCTCATAAAAAATGTGAGGGTTGCCAAAAAACAAGACTGGAAAGTGTATAAATGAAAGTGTCGTTTTCAAATAAGTGTACTTTATAGCGATGTGTCAGAGCCGATTAAAGACCCAACCACAGTTGATTTCATCACTTTAAGACGCAAATTCATTTTCAGTTAAAATTTGTATTTGTCTAAAGGGGTTTGAGTGACATACTGCAGAAAAAGAGTGTTGTTACATAACAAATACTGATTTTCTGACTGCAGTTTACTCATCGGTGAGGATGTCCTCAGCGGGGGTCGCAACCTCTTATAGTCCTATGGTTGTAACCAGACACAGATGTCACTAACCAACTTGTATAGCCAGTGACATCATCTGGCCCAATTAGAGAGTAATTGCAAATTGCAATAGCCATTGTTTTACCAGAGATGGTGCTGTCCCTAAGGCTGGGTTGTAGTGTTTAGTTACTCTTTAAAAAAGGATAGTTATAGTGAAGACAAGGGTGTTATTTGGTTTTGAAAAAAAAAACATGCTTTGCCTTCCAATTGTAACTTATCAAATGATATCAATGAGATCAAATCAATAAAGTCGCTATTCCTAGTTATCTAGACATCACATTGGGAGTTGGCAGAGACAAAAACAGCGAAGAGGAGCTTGGGAAACAGCCTTACCTGTCAGCCAGAGTTGGATGTGAACCACTCATTGGGATGTCCCTTGTGTTTCCTTGGTCTTCACCTGAATCTCATCCCACCACCACATCCAAGTAGTCTTTTACTTTGAAAGTCCGAATGCAGTTCAACGCGCTGGGACGTGTTGGTCCAAAACGACGTGAAGTCCGCGTCCAGGTCCCAGGAGAAGTAGTCACATCTACATCCAAACGCACAAGACGCGGGGAGGAAAAGTTGAATTGTGTGTCGTTTCCCATGCAGGGGTCTGGCGAAGTCCCGGTGGAGACAGACCCACCAGGACCAGGACCACCCGCTCCCCGACCAGGGTCCTCTCCAGACCCGAGGCGTGGGGACCGACGACACGTCAGGTCGTCCGCGTGTTGGAGTCCTCCGCCCGGCTCCTCATCTGCTCCTCAGGTCCAGGGTTTCTGCAAGCTTCAGCTTCTTCACTTCCAGCTCAAAGTTGTTTTCTTCCTGAAATATACTGATGGTAGCGATACCCCCCCCCCCCCCCTCCAGTCTGTGGGTCCTGTGTGGGAAGCAAACGACGTTTCAGTCGTTTCCTTTACAGCCAAAAGCTAAAGTTGAGCTTTATCCTAGAAATGTCTGCTCTGGGGTTTCATAATCATCCTGGACCCACACGTCGTCAGTCGTGGGACTACAGTGTGGACTACAGAGGAGACTAGAGCTCCTCCACGCCGGCCACAGGGCTGCAGCAGCAGGGGAGAAACACTGCCCCCATCCCTGGAGGAGAGAAACAAAGAAATAAAGCCACTGCTAACACACAGGAACAGACATGCACATCTCATTAGGTCACTGTATTACCAGATGAAGCCACTGCTACCACACAGGAACAGACATGCACATCTCATTAGGTCACTGTGTTACAAGATGGTTGCACCGCCAAGCCGCCCGGACGAGTAAAAACTAGTCTAGTGAGTCAGATGTTGTGATGTTTGGTTCTAGAAGTGAGGCCTAATCTGGTATAGCATCGCCTAGGGAAAGGTTTTTAAACTATAATTGACAGAAATATATCTATATCTATATACAAACTCTTACTTATATACAGGGAACCTTGGATATAACCTACTAGAAACAGACAACAGATTATAAAATGCTACATGCGTTGGACATGACAAAACATGTAAGAAGAGTTTCCATAGATGTTGTGTGTAAGTCCTGTGTTATCACCAATACGCAGTTGAACAGAGAGATGTTATATTGTAGGCTACCCCCGTCTGCTCAGACACCATGGGGTCCCTGCATCCTAAAAAAAGATATAATGGCATGTTAAAAAAAGCAACCCTCCACTTTGTGAGCACAGACTGTTGACTTTATCTTTCTTGGCTCATCAGAGATACTAGAGCCATTACAGCGATGAGTTCCTCTATGACAGGGTGAATGTGTGGACATCTTAGGTGATGCATGTGTGAGTGTGTTGGACAGGGGAACCACTGCTAGTTTGAATTTTATTGAATGCAAACGGTTTATTTATTGATGAACAACAATTGGGAACATGGGCTTGTAAAATGCAATATGTGACTAACCAGTCACTTGAACAGTGTGAACAATAATAACAGACAGACGCCTACGAGAGGCATGGAGAACGTATCTCCGCCTCCTCCTTCGCCTCCACCAGAGGGATGGGTGGTTCCTAGGTGTACACCTGGCGGCCTGCCATCGCCATCAAGTCATGGATGGGTGCAGCTAAGGAAGGACGCTCCTGCGGCGAGGCCGAGACACAGAATGCTGTTGGTTTGATCACCTGTCCGATTGAGAAGAGCATGCGCAGAGCAGCGTCCAATGAATGTCATGCACTCAACCCGACATTCCTGTTTTAGTTTATACGCATCATTTAAAAGAACGCTGACGAGCAGGAAGTACAGAAGAGGAAATCATTATCTGATGAGATCATTACCTTATGAGTTCATTACATTATATCATTACGTTTTGAGATCATTACCTGATGAGATCATTACCTGATGAGATCATTACCTGATGAGTTCATAACCTGATGAGATCACTACCTGATGAGATTATTACCTGATGAGATCATTACCTTATGAGTTCATTACATTATATCATTACGTTTTGAGATCATTACCTGATGAGATCATTACCTGATGAGTTCATAACCTGATGAGATCATTACCTGATGAGATTATTACCTGATGAGATCATTACCTTATGAGATCATTACCCGATGAGATAATTTACTGATGGGATCATTACCTGGGAGGATCCGTCAGTACCTGATGACATCCTTAGCCGAGGAGATAATTACCTGTGAAGTTCATCACGGCCATACCTCGACAATGTCTCTGTTTTCTTCTCTTCTCTTGCTCTGGGGGCCACAGCGCCCTCCTAGCAGAGCCATACAGTAGCGGGTGGGGAACAAGGTGATCACCTGGAGCAGTAGAAACATGGCACCAGCAGCATTAACATAGTCCAGTGATGCAGTGCCCTATAAGGTGCCCTTACAATGGTCTAAACTTGACGTTCCCTATGGGTGCCCTTCCAGTGGAAAAGGGTGCTGTTATGAAGTGCCCTCTATGCCGCCCCTACGGGACAGTGTCCCAAAGGGTTCCCTTTCCAGTAGGGAAAATGGGATGCAGTGCTGTGAGAAAACATGATGAATGCCCAAATAGGTGCCCCTCTAATGGAGAAGTGCCCCTCCAGTGGATAAAATGTGATGCTGCGAGAGGCAGTGCTTAGAAACGTTGGGTCAAAAGCTGCAACTGAGGAGATAAGGATAAAGGTAAGTCCTCTCACTGCTAGCTACTACTGTGTTTTTATCAGGTGGAGGAGGTGTGGTTATACTTTTATTCTGGATCGCCTGATAACATAATGTTAATTTTAATCAAGTAGGCAGACTATTTCATCTTTTTTTTTCCCGCCCCTGCCCTTCAAACAGCCTGAGTCTGCCACTAGTCCAAGGTTAGTACAGTGAAGAGTTTAATGCATCTGTATGAATCTCACCTGTCCCCACAGCAGACTGCCCAACCCTAGGAAGACACACCACAGCCACTGGTCGATGGAAAGAGCCACGCAGCTGAACGGCAGCCCTCCAAACTGCACTATGATTACCTAATGAAAACAGGATCAGAGGATGTACGATGCACTTCACTTTTTAACAGGAATGGCTCTGGTAAGCACGTCGTGCACTCTCCACCTGGGTGATGAACGTGCCCAGGAGAATAGAGCAGTAGATGGGGTTGCTGAAGATGCCTTCAAAGACATTGCTCTCTCTGTGGATCTTGCGGGCGTTGATCTCGTTGAAGAGCTGCATGTTGACGAAGGTGTTGAAGACCATGGTGTAGTGCTGTGAGGGAGGGGCGTGGAGCGGGGCGTGCCTACCGCTAGGCAGGTCAAACACCTTCTCCCCTGTAAGGTGGATATAATGCAGGAGGAGTATAGCCTTTACTGTGGATGAATTACCCTACTAAACCCCCTTTTCTCATGTATAATATAATTATTTATATATATGGTTTGCTTGCTTATATAATTAAGAGTGGGTAAACTAACTACTGGTATTGTTGTTCCTAAGAACCGAAGCCAACAAAGCAGTAATGGTTCTTACCAACGAAGATCATGGCAAAGATGATGACAAGCTGGTAGAAAGCCTGGCCCAGGATGTTCTTCATCATGGTTCGGGAGATGAGGGGCATGTTGCGTCCGTAGGGCTTCCTCAGCAGCAGAGCCTCGGTCGGGGGCTCGGTGGCCAGAGCCAGCGAGGCGAAGGTGTCCATGATCAGGTTCACCCACAGCATCTGGACTGCCTTCAGCGGAGAGTCCTGCAGGAACACACACACACAGACACAAAGAGAGATAGACAGAGATAGAGAGAGAGAGATAGAGAGAGAGAGAGAGAGAGAGAGAGAGAGAGAGAGAGAGAGAGAGAGAGAGAGAGAGAGATACGCAGCACAGGACGAATTATATGCAACACAGGGCACATGTGCAGGACCGGCATTTGGACAAAAGCACTGACATTAGATAATAACACATAAAGTACTGACATTAATAACACATAAAGCACTGACATAAAGCACTGACATAAGATAATAACACATAAAGCACTGATATTAATAACACATAAAGCACTGACATAAAGCACTGATATTAATAACATAAACACTGACAAACAAATAGAGCACTGACATTAATAACACATAGAGCACTGACATTAAATAACACATAATGCACTGGACAGAAGCAGCAGTAGCAGCAACCACAAACTCCTTATTCCCTTGTTTCTTATGGATGAGGAGGCACTGGGTCCACCCTAGTTTGGTTCGTCTGATATGTTTTGACATCATATAAACCGTTCCAGCAGCAGGGTCACATGGTTATCTATAGGCCTATTCCATTGGTAGCCCGTAGAATTTGGGACTTGATGTGCAGAGACCTTTACCTGTGTGATGCAAGCTCCAAAAAAAGCCACAATGACAGCCACCACGTTGATAGTGAGCTGGAACTGGAGGAACTTGGAGATGCTGTCGTAGACGTTGCGTCCCCACATCACTGCCTTGACGATGCTGGAGAAGTTGTCGTCGGTCAGGATGATGTCAGACGCCTCCTTGGCCACGTCTGTGCCCGCAATGCCCTTGACACCACGCTCTGAGGTGAGACTTGGATTCTAGCATTGCAACTGCTGATTACACTGAAACTGATCATTTTGTCTTTACAATGATGCAGGTCCTGCATCACCCTGTCAGGGTTTATTACATGGCTACTTACTAAAGAAATCAATAATTTGACACAAAATATAACAACAATAAAAATATTTGATTTATTTAAAAAATATGTTATTGCTTCAGATAAAAAAATAATCTTTTAGTCTACAGTTAGATATAGCGTCCATAGCAATGGCCTGTTATTCAGGAGTGGTCTGCTATTCAGAAATAACAGACCATAGAATGCCGTAATGCCGAAAGCCGCGTAATAAGTCCTTAATAATAGTCCTCTGGTAACCACAGGTTACCAGAGCCCAGAAGTGATGTCTTAAATCTGATTGCTTTGTCTGCAGAATAACTGAAATATGAAATAATTGAAAACAACAAACTATTTGCATTTCTGAAGTATAAGCAGCAAATGTTTGATATTTTTACTTTTCAAATGTCTGATAAATTACTTGATATTATCCCAATTAGAATCAATTCATTTTCTATCAATCTACATATCAATGAATCAAGTATAATGTCAGCACTAGTTGAATCACAACTGCATTGATATAATGGAATACAGCTTCTCTATGCGGTCAACCTAGCCTTGGTCTGGAAGATGGTCCATCTGGTAGCGCTCGTCATTCTTAATCTGTCACTGACATGAAGTGTGTGTATAATATGTGTAGAGACATGGAGCCGGAGAGGGAAAAAACTTACCATGGCAAAGCCCACGTCAGCTACCTTTAAGGCGGGGCCATCGTTTGTTCCATCTCCCGTCACTGCTACCACTTGTCTCTGTTCAATTACTGTACTGTTGATAATACCTGGACAGAATAAATCCTCAGAGAAATAAATCCTCAAAGTGATCAAAGTTGTTCAGAAACCAGTGACAGTCCTATACTTAAAAGAGAAGAGAAGCAGGGAGGTACCTTTAACTAGCGTGTGTTTGTCAGTGGGCGAGGAGCGAGCCAGCACTCTGAGTTTGGGCCAGATCTTGTCAATTTGTTCTTGTTCAATCTAAGAAAGGATTGAAAAAATTAATAAAAACAGAAATACTGTGTATTGTGACTGAATAACTTCCAACACTCTGCCCCTGGACCTGACGGTCAGTTTTACATTCATCAGCTCACTGTTAGCTCCTCACCTCTCCATGTTCGTTGCATATCAAGCGGTTAAACTCTTTGCCCTCCAGACAGAGGAAGTCTTCTCCGGCCTTCAGGATGCCACACTTGTAGGCGATGGCTTGGGCTGTGTCGATGTTGTCACCGGTGACCATCCGCACTGTGATGCCGGCACCTTGACACTTCCTGATAGCTTCCGGGACCTGGGAGAGCGAGGGGATGAAAACGCATACATTTGAATACAAAACCTTCAGTGATTTGACGGATATCTGTGTCTTCCGACTGTGAGATATATCCGTAACAATGAAGCTAGACTAATTCACCTCGGGTCTGACGGGGTCTTCGATGCCCACCACGCAGATGCAGGTGAGATTAGTGAGAATGTCCTTCTCGTTGTCCCAGTCGGGTTCCCCCTCGGAGGCTGGGAAGTCTCTGTAGGCCAGGCAGATGGTCCTGAGGCCCTCCAGGGCCATGGGCTTGATGACCCTCTCCACTAACTGCTCTCTGCACTGTGCACTGAGAGCCTCAGGCACCCCACTCTCAGAGAGGATTTTACAGCACCTGGGGCCAAAAGGGGTACGAAGTGCTTGATATTTGGATAGAAAGACATGGACATATCATAGAAGAGGGAAATGCTTTGGATATACAGTATATGGCAAGTATAAAAACATATATCGGACTGTGGACAGCGGACCCCTTGATCTTCATTACTTTTCCAGGAGGAGCTCAGAGGCTCCCTTGCTGTACATGCGGTAGCTGCCCTCAGAATTCTTCAGGATGGTGCTCATGGATTTGCGGGTGGAGTTGAAAGTGTACACCTTGTAGAGCTTCTCCTCTGGGAGCCGGTCGCGGATGTCCTGGTAGTCGAGTTCTAGGTCAGCAGCGAAGCCAAGCAAGGCACATTCGGTCATGTTGCCCACCTGCCGCGGAAACCCCCCTACCTTCTCTGGAGGCTGAGGTGTGAAGGGAAAGAGAGGGAACAAGTGAAGCTACGATGAACATCCAGTACATTGTTTATTATCAGTGATTCATTAACATCCCTTTTCATTACTTATGGAATAGCCATGATGATGTATATTTTCTGTATAGGAAGTACTGTGTTGTGGCTTAACAGTGAAGCGCATCATGGAGGCATACTAAGATCTTGGTGGTGTAGGCGCAGTTCACGCCGATGCCCTGGACCAGGATGTTCAAGATAGAAGAAGGGATGTTCTCGGGCCTGGGGACCTTCTTGTAGTATTCGTTTGCTATGTAGGCCTGCACCACGGTCATGCGGTTCTGGGTGAGCGTGCCCGTCTTGTCGGAGCAGATGGCCGTGGCGTTGCCCATGGTCTCGCAAGCATCAAGGTGACGCACCAGGTTGTTGTCCTTCATCATTTTCTACAGGAGAACATGTAGCATTTTGATGTACTGCTTTCGCATGTACTTCACATTTAGTCATTTACGCTTTTCTCCAAAGCAGATTATGAAGTGAGGCTGAGAACAATTTTTGGTACCAATTTTTGGCAATTTTGAGGTAACGTAACGTTAATTCCTTCCTTAAAGACTTCCAGTTTCCCTTTTATGGATTGATGAAGTGTGCCTTATCTTATCTTAAGATTAGTCTCCTGAGGACAGTTGAGATGTGTTAGTTATGAATATAACTCAAATAAAATATGACCAAAGTACCTTTACAGAGTAAGCAAGCGAGATGGTGACCGCCAAGGGGAGGCCTTCGGGGATGGCCACGACTAAGACAGTCACGCCAATGATAAGGAACTCGACAAAGAGCTGGATATAAACGCCCGTGCAGTTCTTGACCCAAGGCAGGTTCTGGATCCAGAAGGTGTCTATAAAGAATCGCACCAGCAGGACCACCACAGTAATGGTTGCCATCACCAAACCTGGAAAATAGAGACAAGAGGAGGACTCAAAAAGACTCTAGTTCAGCCAGGTTGTTCATGTTGAAACTCCATTACTGGGAACTATCGAGACCAGGGCTCCTGTCACTGTGGCCTGGTATGCAAATTTAAAATATTTTCATGGCCCAGTAGGGGCCATTGTTATATGCCTGCCTCATCTAATCGTGTAACAGCAACTGTAGGACCATTATTAAGAATGAAGTGTAATACAGTTTTATTAATACAGTAACAAACTCTATCAAAGTCTGTTTCTTTGCCATAGTTGTCTTAGTTATGTATAACACATCTAAACACCACAACAAAGAGTGTTAATTACGTTCCCTGAGCTCTGGTCTATATAAGGTCATGACCAAATATGGATGTTGGGACATGCATCATATTTAGCAAACAAAAACTACATAGTAACAGGCACTCGATAGGCTGTGAAATATCTTTATTCAGAAAAATGCGTTTTGGGCGACTAAGGGCGGTGCCCAATGCAAACGTAGGCCTACTAATTTGGGCAACTATAGTTGGGTTAATGACACCCAGTGGCTCATTATTCTGTTAAATTGAATTAGGTACGATACAAATAGACTGTAAAAATGATAATAAAACATATTTGAATTTTATGGAAGTAAAAAAAAAAAATCTCTGTGGCCCGGTGGCCAATGGTCCACGGCCCGGTAGTTGAGAACCACTGATCGAGACAGAGCCCTTAGTGGGTCTGCAAGGGATGGTCGGTTGTTTAACATCAATACATATTGAAAATCTAATCAAAATCAAGCTTTTATTGACCTAGTTTTACGTAATAATATAAACATAAACAGTTGATAAATATGGAAAAGATAAAGGAAACCTCTCCCCATTTAATCATACATATTCTGTGGGTAATTTCCTACACTCGTAGCCGTCTCATACCTGCTTTGCTGATTTGGATAGCTAAGTTGGACAGCTTGTCCTGGAGAATCGACTTCTCTTTCTTGGTAGGGTGGATTTCTTTCTCCTCTTCCATGCTATCGCTGTCCTGGACTGAATCTAATACAGACAATAACTGATTGACTAGAGGGTAAGATCAATACACAGTTCATACATATAACATTTGGGTGACACTGAAGGTCATCGTAGTATAAAATCAAGCCTGCTTGTGTGTAAGTGGGGCACCTTTTTGCAGGGGCGCTGCCCTCTCCACATCCACAACATCTAAAACACACAAAACACAATTCAGCACTTCATATTAGACACGTTAGGTGTACTTGTCCAAGAGGATCCACTGTTTCTCCTCTGTTAACACTTAGTGTTATACGATCTCTACTCAAGGCAGTAACTTTAACATATTTTGAAAACATAAGTTTCTGTGAGTTTGAGCACATGGTACATTTAAAAAGTTAGATAAATTAAAATTGTTATTCAAAAGTTATTTTTAGAGTGAAATAACATGGCTGGCAATTCACTTACACAACATGTAAAGTGTAAAAGCAGTTTTGAAAGTAAAGACTACGTTGTCTCTGTTTATTCAACTGTATTAAAAATTAGAACATAGAAACAGATAGAAACAGAAAAAAGCAAAGGAACCAACTTGACTTCAACTTCTTCTTTTCATTGTCTCCATTGCCATTGCCGAGGAGGGACAGGATGATACCAGCTTGGGAATGGATGCCCACAGCACACACTAACATTTTCCCTGAGCCCTCCATCACGTGGGTGCCTGCAGAGGAGGACAAGAAGATGGAGAGGGGGGAGCACCAGCATCATACCCTTCTCAAGTTCCCATTAACTCATCATTCTCTCTTATGTCATAACATAATAGAGAAGGGCTACCAATAACTTCAACATCAGAAAGCATAGTCTTTGATGACATTAAAATGATTTAGCTACATTTATTGTTAATCAGTGTTGACCACTGTCACATTGGATGCAGGTCTCACTGTCGCCATCTCCTGACGAATGAATGAATTGACAAATGACAAATGAAT